>CAKNYM010044728.1:14526-50639 GCA_932195095.1 Andricus curvator | reverse complement strand
TTTCGTGCCTGCCCCCCGAAATTTGAATTTCTCAAATTTTCTTTTTGTACAAGTTTGTACGTCGTTTGTACCGTTTATACATTTCATTTTTTTTGTACCCTCTTGGTTGCCCAGATAGAGACAATTCAAAATTTCGCGCCTGCCCCCCCGAAATTTGAATTTTTCAAATTTTCTTCTTGCATACGTTTGTACGTCGTTTGTACTGTTTTTGCATTTCATATTTTCGTTTGTACCCTCTTGGTTGCCCAGATAGAGACAAATCAAAATTTCGTGCCTGCCCCCCGAAGTTTAAATTTTTCAAATTTTCTTTTTGCATACGTTTGTACTGTTTGTACATTTCATATTTTCGTTTGTACCCTCTTGGTTGCCCAGATATAAACAAATCAAAATTTCGTGCCTGCCCCCCGAAATTTGAATTTTTCAAATTTTCTTTTTGCCTACGTTTGTACGTCATTTGTACTTTTTGTACATTTCATATTAGAATAATATATTTCTAATATCCCAAAAATCCACCCCAAGCATTCATAACGAAACAGGTCCAGAGATTCTTTACCTAAAACAGGAAATAAATTTTTCAATTGATAATATTCACCAAAATGACCTTCAAAAAATTCCAAAGTATGCTTGCAACCCAATAATAATATTAAAAAATCCGCTCCTAGTATTCATAACAAAACAGGTTCCAGGATTCTGCACGTAAAACAGACAATCAATTTTTAGCAGATAATGGTCCGAAAATTAACCTTCAGAAAAGTCAAAAATAAGCTTCTAATCCCATAATAATATTTAAAATTAACAAACATCTAACCCTAGTACTCCTAACGAAACAGGCCCAAAAGATTATCCAATTGAAAGTGACCATAATTTTTTTAGCTGATGATATTCACAAAATTGACCTTCAGAAATGTCCAAAGTATGCTTGTAACCTCGTAGTAATATTTAAAAAAATTTTAAATCCACCCCTTGTATTCCTGAAGGAACAGGTTAAAAGATTCTCCACGTAAAGCTGACAATACGTTTTTAAGCTGTTAATATTCACAAAATTATAACATAATAATGTTAAAAAATCTCAAAAATCCGCCCCTAGTATTCTTAACGAAACAGGTCCGAAGATTCTTCACTTAAACAAGACAATCCATTTTTAGCTGATAATGGTGACAAAATTAACCTTCAGAAAAGTCCAAAATATGCTTCCAACCACACGATAATATTTAAAAAAACCCAAAAATCTACCCCTAGTACTCTTAACGGAAATAGGTCTGAAGATTCTCCATGTAAAATAAAGAGAAAATTAGATGTACAAACAGTACAAACGACGTACAAACGTATGCAACAAGAAAATTAAAAAAATTCAAATTTCGGGGGGCAGGCACGAAATTTTGATTTGTCTCTATCTGGGCAACCAAGAGGGTACAAACGAAAATGTTGGAGGTACAAACAGTACAAACGACGTACAAACGTATGCAAAAAGAAAATTTGAAAAATTCAAGTTTCGGGGGGCAGGCACGAAATTTTGATTTGTCTCTATCAGGGCAACCAAGAGGGTAAAAATGAAAATATGAAATGTACAAACAGTACAAACGACGAACAAACGTATGCAAAAAGAAAATTTGAAAAATTAAAACTTCGGGCGGCAGGCACGAAATGTTGATTTGTCTCTATCTGGGCAACCAAGAGGGTACAAACGAAAATGTTGGAGGTACAAACAGTACAACCGACGTACAAACGTATGCAAAAAGAAAATTAAAAAAATTCAAGTTTCGGGGGGCAGGCACGAAATTTTTATTTATCTCTATCAGGGCAACCAAGAGGGTACAAACGAAAATATGAAATGTACAAAAACAGTACAAACGACGTACAAACGTATGCAAAAAGAAAATTTGAAAAATTCAAATTTCGGGGGGCAGACACGAAATTTTTATTTGTCTCTATCAGGGCAACCAAGAGGGTACAAACGAAAATATGAAATGTACAAAAACAGTACCAACGACGTACAAACGTATGCAAAAAGAAAATTTGAAAAATTCAAATTTCGGGGGGCAGGCACGAAATTTTGTTTTGTCTCTATCTGGGCAACCAAGAGGGTACAAACGAAAATATGAAACCTACAAACAGTACAAACGACGTACAAACGTATGCAAGAAGAAAATTTGAAAAATTCAAATTTCGGGGGGCAGGCACGAAATTTTTATTTGTATCTATCAGGGCAACCAAGAGGGTACAAACGAAAATATGAAATGTACAAATAGTACAAACGACGTACAAACGTATGCAAAAAGAAAATTTGAAAAATTCAAACTTCGGGGGGCAGGCATGAAATTTTGTTTTGTCTCTATCTGGGCAACCAAGAGGGTACAAACGAAAATATGAAATGTACAAACAGTACAAACGACGTACAAACGTATTCAAGAAGAAAATTTGAAAAATTCAAATTTCGGGGGGCAGGCACGAAATTTTTATTTGTCTATATCTGGGCAACCAAGAGGGTACAAACGAAAATGTTGGAGGTACAAACAGTACAAACGACGTACAAACGTATGCAAAAAGAAAATTTGAAAAATTCAAGTTTCGGGGGGCAGGCACGAAATTTTGATTTGTCTCTATCTGGGCAACCAAGAGGGTACAAACGAAAATATGAAATGTACAAACAGTACAAACGACGTACAAACGTATGCAAGAAGAAAATTGGAAAAATTCACATTTCAGGGGCAGGCACGAAATTTTGATTTGTCTCTATCTGGGCAACCAAGAGGGTACAAACGAAAATATAAAATGTATAAACAGTAAAAACGACGTACAAACGTATGCAAAAAGAAAATTTGAAAAATTCAAATTTCGGGGGGCAGGCACGAAATTTTGATTTGTCTATATCTGGGCAACCAAGAGGGTACAAACGAACATGTTGGAGGTACAAACAGTACAAACGACGTACAAACGTATGCAAAAAGAAAATTTGAAAAATTCAATATCGGGGGGCAGGCACGAAATTTTGATTTGTCTCTATCTGGGCAACCAAGAGGGTACAAACGAAAATATAAAATGTATAAACAGTAAAAACGACGTACAAACGTATGCAAAAAGAAAATTTGAAAAATTCAAATTTCGGGGGGCAGGCACGAAATTTTGATTTGTCTATATC
This sequence comes from Andricus curvator, assembly GCA_932195095.1. Classification (NCBI taxonomy): domain Eukaryota; kingdom Metazoa; phylum Arthropoda; class Insecta; order Hymenoptera; family Cynipidae; genus Andricus; species Andricus curvator. The sequence goes on along the minus strand of CAKNYM010044728.1, from coordinate 47,500 downwards.
TGGGCAACCAAGAGGGTACAAACGAAAATGTTAGAGGTACAAACAGTACAAACGACGTACAAGCGTATGCAAAAAGAAAATTTGAGAAATTTTAATTTCGGGGGGATGCGTGAAGTTAGCCCCCTGAAATCAATTTTGCCCCTCATTTGGTAACCAAGAGGGTACAAACGAAAATGTTGAATGTACAAACCGTACAAACGTATGTAAAAATAAAATTTTAAAAATGTGAACTTCGGGGGGCCAACTTCATTGGGGTCGTCTCCCCCTGGGTGTCCTAACACGTCGGTATCCTGAAACTTATACATTACTCGCTCGCGAGCGTTTGGTGGAACCGGCATCAGCCAACGGGTCCCGTGTCGGATCCAAAGTCCGGAATCGTCGATCATGTATTTTTGGTAGAACTTTTCTTCCGGGGAAGTGCGTTTTTTGTTCCCTGGATTGCCTGTGGTGTCTAGCGGAAGGAGCGTCGCTCCTCGCGCAAGAGATCTTCTCTTCTCTTCTCAACACCCGAGAATCTGGAGTAGGGGCTGTCATCCCGAAGAGAAGAGTGGTTTTCCGACGGTGGGCGCAGATGGGCAAGTGCCACTATCAAGCGACAACCTATAAGTATAGGTCGCCCCACGTTGGGCGCCAGAAGAATTGTAGTCTATTTTTGTTGTTAATTTAAATTCCCGATTTCCCTTCCCTATTTCCCTTCATCCGTGTTAGATAGAACAGTATTCTTTCAAACTGTGATCATTCGTTTCGGAAATGGGGAGGGAACTGGTCTGGGGAAGCCCCTGTCCTGCTGCGTTCTTCCGCCTGTCTCTTGAGGACACGACGCCGTCTGGAGTTTAATCGGTTCTTTTTGCCTCGATTAGGAGTCGTTCCCTCCATATAAAGGGGAGGGGGGCTGGCTTCCCCGGAATAAAGCAAAGATACGTGGTGCAAATGAAAGCCTCACAGAGTTGCCTCGAAGGGGGGAGGGGTATCCCCTTAACCGACAATCCGGAAGGTCCCCCTGGCAGGCAACCACTGTATTCTCAATGAAGGGAGCGAAGGGTTTCCCCCTTGATTGGCGAGCTAAGGGTCCCCTGGGTTGGCAACCAATAGGTCCCCGATGAAGGAGGCAGTGTTGTGAGTGGTGTCAGGGTGTGTCTACTCGACCGAAAATCCGGAAGGTCCCCCTCGCAGGCAACCACTGGATTCTCAATGAAGGGAGCGATGGGTGTCCCCCTTGATTGGCGAGCTAAGAGTCCCTGGGATGGCAACAAATAGGTCTCTGGTGAAGGAGGCAGTGTTGTGAGTGGTGTCAGTGTGTGTCGGCTCGAATGCCTTGGTAGTGGGAAATGTGGTGATGGGGAAATTGTTGGTCGGCTGTGCCACCACGGGCCTGGTGGTGAGGCCGTGTTCTGATTCGCCGAGTTTGTTGCGCGAGCGAGATTGCCACCACGGAACCTTGCTCTTTGCGCGACGTTCTCGTTCCTTCACCCGTTTTCTTTATTGAATATCAAATAGACTCTTACATGCTCGATGCTTATGCCTAATGTACAATTTCAGATGCGTTAATTGCCGATCGAGGAGGGCACAGATAGGAAAATAAGAAAATTCACTAATTTGTTAAAATTGCTGCATGCTTGCGGGCGACAAGCTTTTGTAAATTAAAATTTAATGTAGATTACGTTTTTTGCCTAACGCATGCGTGAGGGCTAGTCTCAACTCAAAATTGTTGTTTGCTATCAATCGTGAACCGGTCAAACAAATTTACTCAGACAATTGAATTGGATAAATACTCTTTTTTCATTCTACTTATCAAAAATTAACAGATTTGCATACTTTTAAGCTCTGTAATGATACTTTAATTTTTTTTATAGATGTATTATAGAGCTAAAAGATATTAATTCTAATATTTATTGAGTTACATGCAGAAATTGAATTTTAGAATTTTTATCCTCAGAAGGACTTCGGTATATCGGTTGGCCCTACCAATCCATTTTTTAAGGAACGATTTTTTTAAAATGAATTTTTCACTATTCAGCCTTCTATTTGTTTCGTAATCTCTAAAGCTCCATTAAATATCGAATGGATTTTCTTTTTTTTTCTTTTCTTTTTTTTTTGATGATTCGATTTTTGAGAAGGTTTTACTCTCCTGAAAAATGTATCCCGATAAACTTACATGCTTTTGCCACAACACCCTTAATTTATAGATCTAATTTTTAAATTTGAGATATAAAACAAAGCCTACAATATTTTTTTTAAGTTAGGGATAACCCGAGCGGATACGAAAATATGAAACTAAACTATCAAGGAATGTATTTGTGATGGATATGAATTTTACATAAAAAAACCTATCAAACAGACTTTAAAATGATCTTGAAAATCCTTAACTCTGAAATATTGAACTCTACTCTTGACAAGACATATTGCGTACTTTTTTAATTCATAATTTTTGAAAGAATCCCTCCAAATTTTTAAAACTTTATTTAATTGTGCTTTGATACAATTATAATACTTTACTGAGATAATATTAGAAAAAAGTTATTATTCAAAGAAAAAGTGGAAAATGACTGGGACTTAAAGTGGCAATTACAAAATTATGTTCCAGAAAATATACGTCTTATAGAATAAATCTACTTACAAATGTTTTTCTTATTATACTTTATTTTTATCGTTATCATTATGATTATGATTATATTATCATTATCACTGTCATCATTTTTAAAATATTTCTTGAATATGAATTAAATAAGAAAGTTTTAGTCACGGTACTCGTAGTTTGTGACAATAATTTTGGGGCATCTACAAAATCATTCATTCGCCCCTGACCTCTGTTTCTCACAAGTGCTGAATCAATTCCTCTAGTTAGTATATAAGAGAGTTCCGAATTTCACCTCTCAGCGTGAAGTGTGTGCCTGCGTAGTTTCGTCGAAAGCGTCTTACATGTGTAGTATTATATTAGGTTTATTTATGTGAAATTTAAGAATTTTAAATTAGATTAAAATCAAATTCAAAATCCTATTTAACGTCCAATACTCAAATTAATGTATAGAATTCCTGAAAATAAAACAAAAATCCAACGATCAAATTTGGACAACCACCACAAAATGCTCCTATTGCAATTCCAAAAAACAAAAAAAGTTTGTTTCTTTGGACAAAAATAAAAAAGAGGAAAGAAAAACGAGGAGGCAACCAACCAAATCCCCTTTTAAGGGAATTTGGTTGAAATTGCAAAGGAGCATTTTGTGTTGGTTGTCCAAATTTGATCGTTGGATTCTTGTTTTATTTTCAGGAATTCTATAAATTTATTTATGTGTGTATTATATGTGTATAAGTAGTGTAGGTGTTGTTGTGAGTTTAGTTGCGGCGAAATTGTATTCTAATTGGCTGTGTGACTCACTAATGTGTATGTAAGTGTATGCTGTTGATTGTTTGTAAGTTTCTCGAGCGTCAGTGATTCCTTCATGCCTTTTCTGTAAACCCACTTACATTTCTACCGAGCCCTCGACGCGTTTTACCCAACTGTTCAGTAATCTTCATCTAATGTTTCATATATTTTGCAATTATGTGCATCCAAATGTCAACTACCAAGTACACTATCAATTAAAGTACAGTTCGGAAGATATTCGTATCAATTTGTCACAATTTAATTTCATGTTTGTGAATGAAGTATTACCGAATTTCGTTTTACCGAACTAGAAATGAAACTTTATGCAAAAATACTAAAAATAGGAAGAATTGTATCTTTCTCGTCGGATATTACAGGATATCCCTCGGTAATTGGTTCCTTTTTTCTATACTGTGATATAAAAAACTAGTGTTTTGTTCTTTCTGTAAATTAGGTACTTACATAGTTCGTCCATAGTACTGACAACGAGTTTATGGCCCATACGATCTAGTTCACTGACTGCCTGCCGCCCAAGTAATGAGCTAATAATGCCATTCACGAACCAATAATGGTAATGGACTAACTGACGCGGCGGAGGATGCCGTTTGAAGATCCAGAGAAGCCAAAGCGCGATGAAGCTTACCCGACTAAGCCCCGTGACATTGGTGCTTCAAACACTCTGAAACGTGCTCGAATAGATAATAATGCTTCTGCATCGCAGGTCATGAGAAACTTGCGACTTGTCTCTGTTGTGCGCACATGAAATCATATAACCGAGAGAAACTCTCAATACAAGTAGATTTGATTTAACTTTGGTTAATTAGTAAGAATTTTAATGAAATATGTCCGATAATTATTGCAGAGATAGTAATTAGGAGTTAGTATGGATAAATTATTATATAGAAATAACCTGAGGATATCCATAGCATATCGTAACCCTAGAGTTATACTACAGCATTTACACTTTTTCAAAATTTGGAACCATTATTAGTTTCAGGCTCAGTAAGCGTTAAACTTAGTTTCTAAAGAAAATTCTCTTAAAAATTCACTCACAAATATGTTGCAATAATAATTAAAATAGTGATGTTAACTAAAAGTTAGAATTATATGACGCCATGTCCTTTTTTGCATGATCATAAGTGACAGAAGCCAACTTCGTAGCACACATTTTATGTAGATAACCTAACTTCAATTTAAGAGATAACAATTTAAAAAATATGTTTAACCTTAAAAGTTACCATCAGAATATTGCTCAAAAGTCAATAATTTATGAATAACTTATGTAAGTGAAGGTATGCAATACAATAGAATAATGTAAGCTATCATTTATAATATTTAAAAAAATCTGTTTTTCACGATAAATTTTGTTTATTAGCATTATTCAAAGTTAATGCAAGAATAGAATAGACTCCACGGTTCGGGACGAATTGATAGACCTACGCAAATTTTGGGATTTTTAGTTTTCCAATAAGGAAGCAAATGGTTTTTTAAAAAATTCCGACGGTTCGGGCCGGATCTAGCTTACAAGTTTATCTGTCGGCTTGGGTTTTCGTATGTTCAAGCCGGGTTGCGAACCAGAAACCCGACCTGGCAGACCCAATGCCAACTTGATTTGACCCGAAGTCATTTTACACATTACTAGTACTATATAAGCAAAAAATATGCGATAAACTTAGGAAATTATCATTATTATATACTTTTAGATTCATTACAAAAAATGAAGAAAATTTGAGGATAGACAGGTCATTTGAAACTTCCGATTATGAGAAGTTGTAAGCTTTGGAAGCTACGATCATAGTTCTTTAAAGCAACCAATCCCGACGCAACTGGAACGTGTACGTCATCCACTTCTGTTCCTTCTGTCCTAGAAGTTAAGCAAGAGCGGGAAATTTACGCGAGATAACATCGTGCAACACTGTTCCTTGGAGTCGGGTCTCTAGCCGCGGATGACCTTACGCGGCAGATGGTCCCACCTGGAGCAACTACCATATAAAAATGACACATGCTTTCAGTAGAACCGTCGTAATCATACCTATAGCCAAGTCCCAGGACCTTGAAATGGGTGACCACGGGGCACAACAATATCACAACGACGGGCTGGCGAAAACCTCGTGTGTCTTGAGAACGCAAAGCGACCCAAGGCAGAGAGCTTTCTGCATCTATCTCGCAAGTGCCTTGGCATATTTTTGGCCTCTCCTCCTTTTCCTTCTCCTTGGCAGTGATGTTGTAGTCGGGCTTGGAGAACGATGCCAGGCCTCAAGTGTGCAATAGAGACTGCTGTCCGAAAATCGTAGTTCCGACAATTTAGTACTTTTCGTTTTGAACAATTGACTCTATCGCCCTCGGAGCGCTCGGCAGGGCAGGGTCGCGACCAACACCGTAAGAGCGACAAAGATGATAATGAAGCACTCTCTAGCCCGCATTATGTCTGTAGGAGAGATACGTCGTTCCCGCGTGAGTGGGATACCCAAATAGTATGTATCCTAGGTACTCAGCGCATGCATGGCACGCTCTGCAGCTATCGCTGGGAACTTCTTGACATAAAATTCGGCCATTTCTGTGAAAGTTTCGGTGCATTTTCTTGTCGAGTAGCTGTAGGTGGAATTCTTGAACCTATACTTTCTTCACTTCGGCTTTCAAAAGTGAAGCATCTAGATGGACTAATGTACTTTCCTCACTTCTGATGTTGAAATTTAAACCAAGGGTCTCAGCCGCCTGCTCGGAGGCTTTGTAAAGGAACGCTCCTTTGCCAATCATCTCGTGGTGCCTGACTAGTTTTAGGAGAGGATCTCTGTCTTTTGCAACGATGTAAGCTGTACTTAGAACAATTCGGTTATGAAGGCATTGGAAATTCAGAAGTCCACCTTGACGGCATGAGATGTATAATCGCGGAACAAACGAATTGATATGCAAGCTCTTATGCATATGCATGATCTTATGCATGGCGATATCAGGGGCCGTAAGCTCGTTGTTCGTTCATTGAACCACCCCGAACAACTGTAGAGTAGAACCAGGACGGCAAGCGTGTTAGTCGCAGATACTTTGTTCAACGCCGACAGATTTGAAGAGCAAATCTGTCGAAGAAGATGCTTGTATCTGCTTCAGAGAGACTTCTTCACTGATTTCACGTCCTGAATGCGGCTTTGAGGCACGCCCCGGTGTATATATATATATATATATATATATATATATATATATATATATATAAAACTATTTATATAAAAAAAAAAAAAAATATATATATATATATAGGTCTCTTCAGCGTCAAGATGTCTAATATCACTTATATTCACAAGCTCAGGGCCATGCGGAATGCCAATAATCTTTTCTCTCTTTAGATGAATCTTGGCACCCTTTTCCAGTCTAAAGTCTAAACGAATCTCTCCTGTGCACTATTTTACGATATTTATAGCAAGTTGAAGTTTGCTTGCATCTGGAGCATAGATATTCTGGTCATCCATATAAAATACACAAGTGACCTTATGCTCGCGATGATTAGTGTGGCCGCAGAGGTATCCAGGAGAATTTCGCAATGCGAGAGATGGAGGCAGAATTGTGATGGTAAAGGGCAGAGGGCTCATGGTATCGCCCTGAAAGACGCCCCTCTGGAAGGTGACGCTGTTCGTTGTCACACGATGATTTCAAGATGAGATAATAAATCTATATTTCCAAAGGGGTATCAATCTCTCTGTGCATCTCACAACGTGTGGATGAACTTTCACGCTTTCTAACGGACAGATGTAAGTGTAGAAGCGGTTGAATCAAAAGCTTTTCGCTAGTCAGTTCAGCCCACTGACAGGACAGACTTTTTTCGGTGGGAGTCTAGTGCGCCGTTACACCAGCCACTACGGAATGGGCGTTTCTGACTTGAAATATGAGGGGAATATGCGGGCCAGATGTTGGTGTGTAGAACTAAACTTCTTCCACCAGAAGTTCTTGATAACATCTGGTCTTGCAGCGGAAAAGTTTCTCGTGCCCCTAAGTGGCTTGTTGACAGAATCAGGGAAATCGCTGGAGAGGCTCGATGCTTCATTGTCAGCAGCTTTGACTTGCTCAGTGTGTTATTGTAGATCCTCAGTCCTTGGGCGAATTTTCGAACCCTTTCCGTGAACGGTCTACCAGATGTTATGTAGTCAATCACACACCGAACACGGCAAGCATTATGTCTTGTCCATCCAATCTTCTTGTTCAGTTGATGCAAGCGTATTTTGGTCTTGTGATCCATCGTCGGTTTTAGCTTTAGATTTGAATCAGCCGAAGTTCTCGCAACACCACAAACTGAACAATTTATGCTCAGGACGTCGGATTCCTCCGAGATATCCTCACGAAAGTATGTATCCATTTCAGCTAGATCTTGGGGCTTGGGAGAAACCTGGATGTCAATGTTCCTCCTTGTCCTTAAATCGCGATCATCTCTCAGAAGGAGCTTGCTTTCCGCGGTTGGTCTTAATGTCGCTTCCTCCTCTTTGTCTGCGGCTTATTCATACGTCGGTTGGGGAACCGCTTCGCGTACATATCTATTTTTCCGGAGGTAGTCGGCTTCATTTCACAAAGACTGATGCGAAATGTGCTGAAGCTCTGGGTGTTTCTGGCACCACAGAGTGTACATACGCGCCTTAAAGCCTCCTTGAACAGGGATAATGCTCGCATCGTAGCCGTCTGGAAAGTCATCTTTGATTTGATTCGTCCACTCAATGTGGGCGTTTCGCAAGTTTGTCATCGTGTTTCCATCCACACTGTTTTCAGCATCTCGAACTCTAGTGTGATCGGCACTGCTTGCCGTCATTTTGAACCGCATCTTCAACTTTTCGGTGGTTTGGTAGTGTCATTGTTGTTTCTACGAGCGGCTAGGAAAAGGGTTGATTCATTCTTGTAGAGCCCCACATGCAACGATAAGGCTGCATACTCTGAGAGGTCGCCTGGTAACCCAGAGTCATCGTTCAAGCCACCTCAATCAGGTGCCATTCAACTTTCGGCACGGTTGTTACGCCACTGCTTAGGGCATGGGTATGTAGTTGGAGCGCTGCTCCAACCGCTGTATGAAGAAGCCGCAGAAAAAGAGGAGGAAGCGACATTAAGTCCAACTTCGGAGAGCAGGCATAATCTGAGACATGATCGCGATTTCACGACAAGGAGGAACATTGACGTCCATGTTCCTCCTAAGCCCCGCAATCTGGCTGAAATGGATGCCTCCTTTTGTGAGGATATCTCGGAGGAGTCCGACCTCTTGACCATCAATTGTTCAGTTTATGGTGCTACGAAAGCTTTGGCTGATTCAAATCGAAGGGTAAAACCGACGATGGATTAAAAGACCGAAAGACGCTTGCATCAACTGAACAAGAAGATTGGATGGGAAGACAGAATGTGTGCCGTGTTCAGTGTGTGATTGAATACATAACACATTGAATAGTCACAATAAATAGGCTCAATTTTGTTGCAAAACCAACCAGAAATGTCTTACCAATGACTCTTTGCTGTTATTTGCTTCAAATTAACAAAAAATATTAATTACTTAAACGAAACTTAGAAACAAATTCACATTTTAAACATTATTCCACGAATCGGCTCTCCAGTTTTCATAAATAAATGCACATTTTGACCATTTTTCCAAGAATGAGTTTCATTTTCTTAGCGAAATAAACGAAAAATGTTTTGCCAATTACTATTTGCTATGGCTCTTTGCCAATGGATATGAACAGTGATTATTTAAACAATTTTTATAAACAAATGTACGTTTTGGTCACTTTTGCATGAATAGGCTTATTTTTTCCGTAAAATGAGCTGGAAGATAAACCAATAACACAATAGCCAAGAACCCATCACACCTTTGATTAAAAAATATATAATAAGTTAATAACCTTGAGTTTTTATTCGATACCGCAAAAAAAATCTGCTCGCTGCGGGGGCACATTCAAATTGCGCGCTACACACACGGCTCGCATCTTGCAGCGCGCCCAAGGAGCGCGTCTGACGGATCTCGCGCTTCGCGCTCGGATATTTATTCTTTGCACTTGGAAGGATTGAATTAAACTTGATTAAAAACATCTCATTTAGATCACAGTATTTCTATGTATCTTGATAATCTGAATTTTCTACATAATTAAGTGCCTATAGTTAAGGATTAAATGGCTTAGAGCTCTGTAGGCTTTGAGGTACAAGTTTCATCGTGACGCTCGCGCTACGCGCTCGATTTCTAATACTGTCTCAATACCAATACTACGTGTCCCATCAGAAAGTGATTTAAAAAAAATTTGTAGATGTGTTTTAGGTGCACAATTTTTGTTATCTAATTTTTTCGTAGCTTGTGTCGTTTCTTCAAAAATTTTATTTTATTTTCAATGATATTTTTGACGATTAAAACAAAAACTACCCGTACTTTCAGAAATTTATTATGAACAAATTTGTATCTCTTTTTCGTGTGAACGACTTTTCTCTATTTATTTTTTTCTTAGCTTGTGTCATTTATCCAAAAATTCAATTTTTCATGTTTAATATGGTTTTTTTTGCGAATAAAACAAAAAATACGCATTTTATCAAAAAGTGAATAATAACAAATTTTTTTCGATTCATCTTTTTTCGTATCTTGCATAGTTTGACCACGAAATGGAATTTTTGATTGTTCATTATTTTTTGTGCGATCAAAATTTGAATTTTCATGAAAAATTCAAAAACTTGTTGTGATAATCTTGTAGGTCTGTCGAAAAGCAACGTTTTTCTTCTCTTGAATTTTTTTATATCGTGCGTTGTTAGGCTTAAAATCTTCATTTTCATTTATCGAAAAAAGTCATTGGGATAAATTGTTCGGCTTTCTAAGTACTAGAAATAGACGTACATAAAATTGTTAAATTTAAAAAAAACTGTTCTAAAAAATTATGAAAGTGTTCTACCTTTTTGGATTTCTACCCAAAATGGCTGGTTAACGAACTTGTCCTTTCTTTTGGGACCTAAAAAAAGTGTGCCCTCCTCCAACCAGTGCTCCACTCTTGCATCCCCCTTCCCACACAGTTCACACATCCTCTTCTCCCTAGAGAGCCAGAACCTATTAAAACTCTCCATGCACCCACATCTCATCCTCGCTATAAGCTCCTGACTTCCTTTCTCTCCCTTCTCACATAAATATTGCGCTCTCGCCCTTGGCATAATCCACACATAATTCCCGTTAAACCTTGACTCTCTCATTCTCTGTTCCGCTGCTGTCTCCTCTCTCTCCAAACCATTTTCCTTAACCAACTCATATACCTTCCTCCCTTCCTCGTGCATCCTTCTCACTTCATCCATCTGCTGTCCATTCGTTCTAAAATACCTTTCCCTTACAATCTCCATCTTCCCACCCCCTCTCCTGTTCTCCTTCTCCCACCAACACTCCCTAACCTCCATACAATAGCACACTCATCACTAGTGAGTCAAACAATTTCATTCTCCTCTCAAAATCATCTGCGAATAACTTCTTTCTCAACTCCCACACCTGCCTCATCACCACATTTGCCCTCCTCACTCTCTCTTTTATGTGGCCATCCACTCCCCCATTCCTCCAAAACAAGAAGCCCAGGTACACAAACTCTTTCACCTCCTGCACCGCCTCTCCTTTCCACTTCCACCCCCTCCCCTTATCCCTTCCCCCTCCTTTTCTGAACACCATAACCTTGGACTCTTCCGCATTCAGCTCTAACCTGTTCTTATCCAGGTATTAAACCTTCTCTCCACCCTCCTGGGAATTCCCCCCCTCCATACTTTCTCCACTACCTCCTTCAGCCTCTCCCTAACCTCTTGTGTACTAAACAGCCATGCTTCGTTCTCTACCCCGTCCAGCCCTGCTGCTTTTGACCTTCTTAACTTCCTTATCTGTTTCTCTATCTCCTCGTCATTCAACTCCTCCATCTTTGCCTCCCCCGTTCTTCTACTCCCACCATCCCTCTTCCTTGAATCTGAGCCCTGAAATGATTCTTGAAAAAACTCCATTCACTCCTCACTCCCTATCCTCTCGCTTACCCCGACTCTTCGCTTCCTAAACCTATTTATTATCTTCCAGGCATCACCCTCTGTCTTTATATTTCCTAACTCCTTTTCTAGATCTTTCTCCTTTTCCTATTCTTTCTTCTTACACATCAATCTAAACCGCTTCCTCATTTCTACGTACTCCTCCCTTTTCGCATTACCCTCTTTCCACCTTCCTTTTCATCTTTTTACATTCCCTATCCCACCACGGCTCAAAATATGACAAAAAGGAATAATCGACAAGACATTTTTTGTTTGTTCCGCAAAAAATTGATATATGTCATGGAAAAATTGTCAAACTGTGAATTTTTTTATAAATATTGTTCAAATAATGAATATTTTTCATCAAGTTGAAAATTTAGATGTTTGCGGAAAAAAGTTGGGCTGATTCGTGCATTAATGTTGAAAATGTGAATTTGTTTGTAAATATTGTTTAAATAATTAATATTTGTGGTTTTGGTTGATTCTGCAAAAAAGAATTGAGCCTATTCATTGTGACACGCGAATACTGTGTATTTGTTTATAAAAATAGTTTAAATAGTTGTCAAACATAACTTTTCTTGAATTATCGCAATAAGACATTAATTTCCCTCATATTTTATGTACAATCTATGAATTCCAAACAATTAATTATTGCGAATCACAAGAGGTCATTTAATAAAAAATTAAAATCCATTAAAAATTGGCTTTTACACATACTCTCGCATACAACGTGCTTTTGGTTACACTGTTCGACGATCCGACAAAAGTCTCGTGCACCCTTAGGACACGGAGTAACCCAAGGATAACAGGTTTCTGAATTTTTCCCGCAAGTGTTTTAGCAATTCGTTGACATGCAAAGATGCTTTTCAGGCTATTGATCGGTGAAAGTTTGGCACCTCCAAGCGCAACGATGATCAGGACGACTTGCTTAACAGAATATTCCGGATGTATCCGTCGCAACTCCTTTATAAGGTCTTTATATATCTCTTCCTTTCCATTCTCCTTGTTGTCGGCTGGTGCCGAAAATTCGATAATGAGCATGGATCCTTTCTCGAAGTCAAGAAGAACTATGACAGGCTTCAAGCCCGAAACAGAAACAATTGTCGAGAATACGACATTCCAGTATATGCAGTACTTCTCATTTTTTAAAACTGACTCTATTTCCCTAGGAAAGTTTGAAGAAGCGATTGCAGGGCTAATGCCATAAGAGTGACAGAGATGGAAATACAGCACTCCTAGTACTGCATTGTGCCTCTGGATGTACGTCGTTCCCGCATGAGTTGAAAAACCAGATAGTATGTGTTCTAGATGCTCAAGATGTGAATGGCACGCTCTGCATTAATCATCAAGAATATCTTGGTTCAAAATGTGCCGTCGGTATGCTAAAGTGGAGATGAAACCGTCTTGACATGCCAAAATAAAATCCTCCGTGCCCGACTTCAATCCGGGTGATTTAAGGAAAGCAAGCGTTAGCTTATACGACATCGATTGATCTTCCACATTTCTGTGGAAGATGCCGTGCATCCTCTTGTCGAGGAGCTGTTCGCGGAATGTTTTCTCCAGTGCTTTCTTGATCCGAGCTTTCAGAAGTGAGTATTCGAGATGGATAATGTTTGATGCATTTTTCTCAGCCCTGATATTGAAGTCAGGGTCAAGTGTTTCAGCAGACTCCTGCGCTTCTCTGTACGGAAACGGTCCTTTGCCCACTTGTTCGTGTTTCCTCAAGATTTTAAGAAGAGGGTCTTGTCTATTTGCGACTGTCTGTACTGTAACCAGAATAAGCGTGTGTTGAAGACATTCGAGATTAAGTATCGCGCGACCACCTTGACGGCGTGAGATGTAAAGTCGCGAAACAGACGATTTAAGGTGCATTCTTTTGTTCACGTGCATAACCTTTCGTGACCCGATATCGAGAGATCTGATCTCGTCTTTCGACCATAGAACCAGTCCAAATAACAAATAAATAGAGTCAGGGCCGTGTGAACCACTTCCAATTGGAATCCATAGTATTATGCACCAGACAGCGTAAGTACCCGCGCAATGCTCCATTTTTCGCTATGCTGCTGGTGGTCACGCATCGCTGAGCAAGCTCTTTCGACTCCGCGGCTCCTCTCTTACTATGAAACTGTGGGGCCATCAGTTCTTGGAATATCTGTCAGATAAAACGTTTCTATCGGCATCAGAGAGCATTCTTTATAGATGTTTCGTCCTGAATGCGGCTCCCTGTCCAGCCCTATCCGACTTCTAAGCTTTTGCGTGACTGGAATCCGTAAATATATGCTTCCAAGTGGTAGTAGCAAAAAAATCCGATAGAGAGCGCAGCTGCAAATTCTACACAGTCCAACACTATCTGTATTGAGATTATAATGTGAATCACTAAAATAATTTTCTTTTTCTACTACAAAATGGTTTTTGAATCTATCACAATAGATTAACAGACTTTCAATAATAAATTTTAAGAAACAAATTTAAGGAAATAGTGATAGCGATAGAGAAAATAGTTGTAAATACATAGTTCTAGTTTCTTTTAGTTTCTTTTTACACAGCATTTCACAAAGTATAGCGGGGTACACTATTTCAAGAAAGGAACCTAGGGATTTGGATTTGGGGAAAAAAATTGGCCGGTGGATGAGTCGCGTCAAATCTTGCGCGGCGCACCCATTGTTGCGCGCTCTTATTATTAACAGGTTTGTCAGGAACTTTTCCTATTACCGAACGCGTAATCGATGCCGTATGTATTAATTGTGGTAACGTCATCGGATTTACCTCGGTATTCTCTTCAAATTCATTTTCGTTGGGTATCTTTCTGTTTATTATTTCGAATACTGTCACCACGTATCTTCATTTCGTATTTCTATTCATCAAGTGCGCAAGAATTTGCACTATAATCGTGTGTCATGAGTATACTTGACTTTGACGCCACATGTTTACTAAATGAACGCGCGAGAACCTGAAATCGTAGTCACTTTGAAATAAAATCTCTCCTTAACCTTTTCGTACGAAAACTTGTCGAATCATCGCTGAGCTAATATCCGTCATTCAAAATCGAATTTGAAGCTATTTTCGTGAAGAAAAACAAAGGAAACAAGATAAGGTTGACATTTACGCTTAATAGCGGCTTCCGCCCCCGTCACCTGACTCTATTCGCGTGTTCTCTTTGATCGATTTCCGCGGGAAACGTGCTAAATTTTCGCGCGATCACGAAACAAATCGATTTTCAACCCAGAATTTTTCCTTTATTTTTTGTAATTGTTAGGTTTCCTATTTCCGATATACATCGGAAACACATACATTTTCAGAAAATTATGTAATCAGCAAAAAATATAAATATCAATTAATGAAAAATAGACATAGCATTGAAAATCAATTAAATAATTTTCACAAGATCGATAAAATATATATCACTTATTTCACATGCTCTCTTCTCAGCTTTTAAACAGGATTCCTAAGATAATTTGAGAATTTGGGAAATTTGCTTTTTGCGGGCTTTTTTATGAGTTGGGCGCCAAATATATCGGAATAAACTACTTCAAGAAGGGAACCTAGGGATTTGGATTTCTGACACAGAGAAAGGTGAAGTCAATCAGGAAATCCTAATTTTGCTTGCTGAATTTTTTCACTTACTCTTACAATATTTATGTCTACGGTAAGTCTCAATTATGATCAGCAGGGCTTGAATAAATTCGAATACAGCAGCATTTGAATCAGTCGTTCTTCAGGTAAAATGTTCCTCACAAATTGAATGCCACTTCAGATTGGTAATCCTAAGATAGACGATCATAAATCGGCTTCATGGAATTACCAATGTAAGGTCGTCTTAATCTTTGTACAACCTATCTCCCTATAAACGGCATTTTCCCCTGCAGTACCACCCTTAATTACCTTCTTTGATGGAACTTACAACCTTCAATTTTCTCTTTGGATTTATTTCAAGAAGGAATCAGTCACTCTCCAACTGTCATCTTGAGCACGTCTTCGCTCGGAAAAAAATTATTTCACTATCCGCACGTGCAATTTTATTTTTCGACGTACCCAACTACCAAAAAAAAATGGCGAATTCAAGCAACGAATATGGTGGTATAGATAATGACTTACAGAAACAGTGCGGTGAAGAATTTTATTACTGGCAGGAAGTTCTATGAGACGGGTGCTGAGCATTATAAAATTTCTGGAAACTCGCGGTCTGTCATCCATAGGAATCAGAATCAAGCATGTCAGAGCACAACGGGAATTATTTAGGTTTAATAGAGGTTATTGCCGAATACGATCCTTTCCTCAAAGATCACTTTGAGAATTCTTGTTCAAAAGGCAGCGGCAGTGTGTCCTATATTTCAACTAAAATCTGTAATGAACTTATCCAATCGAATTATTCTTATGCTCTCGAAAAAAATCATCTCTGAAATAAAGTTGTGTGAATATTATGGAATCAGCGGATATTCTACTCCTGTCGTGTCGCATATTGACCAGCTTACTTTTATCGTGCGATACGTTTTTAAGAATGGGGATAAAGTCGAGAGATTTATTCCTTTAGCAAGTCATTCTGTGCGGATGAAATGAAAAACGTTGTACTAAGCACTCTGAAAGGTTTAGGAATCGATATTAGTGACTGTCAAAGTCAATCATACGGCAACGCAGGAAACATGTCAGGACAGTATGCTGGCTTGCAAGGGAAAATACAGCAGCATTATCCATTAGCTGTATATGTTCCATGCTCAAATCATTCGCTCAATCTCGTGGGTGAATGTGCCGTAGTCTTGATGCCACTAAATTGTTCATGTTTGTTCAAAAAGTATATACATTGTAAAGTGCTTCAACGGGAAGGTGGGTAAGAGTTAAAGAAAAAGTGGAAGCGTGCGGCAAGAACCCGCTTCCTTAAGAATTATCAGACACTCGGTGGTCAGCTAGGGCGGATGCCTGGCAGGCGCTCTTTTCTTCCTTTTCACTGTTTGCGGAAGGAATTCTAGACATTTCCAAAAATCCGACTCACAAACTCAGCGTGAGAGCGGATGCTTTTCTCGAGAAAAGAACTTTAAGAACTCTTCTTGTCTGGTTCGATAAACAGAGGATTTAGTTCATTTCGTTACCAGGTTTCTGTTTTTCAAATCAGAAGGTAATTATTCAGCGGCATCTTTAGGTAATCCCAAGTCTCTTATCAGGTCATTTAATGATTCTGGAGTATGAAGCTCGGGTTTTTTTTGTTGGCCTGAAGGACTGAAGACATCTTCACTGTCATCATCATCATCAGGGTTGCTTTCACCACTGTCGCTTAAGTATTCTTTTTGTAAAGATGTTTCCATTGCGATTGTGTTGAGTGTAGAAACGACATTCTTTTCAATATCCTCGATATTTTCAGAAGTTCTGATATCTTTAATATGTTCATTGCATGAATGAGTCGGTTTGGTAACACTGGAAATATTTTCATACTTGATTTTTTGTTTGTCTGACCTTCTATAGTCGACAATATATGTCTTACCAGAATAACAATCTTTTACATCTTGAAGTTGTCTCCAAAGCGTAGGTGATGCAAATTTTTTTTTCCTTTGCTGTACTGCAGCCTAGCATATTATAGCAAAGACCGCATATGACATGTGGTACCCAATCACTCTGTTGATTGTCGATTTTAATATGAAAATACTCTTCATACAGTTGTTTAATTGAATCTGTTATATTTCTTTTACATTTCTGAGTGACATATTCACTGCAAACATAACAGAAAGCGTTAGCGTTTCCGCTACATTGGTGGCTACGGCCGGAATTCGGGTTGTTTTTGTTTGTTTATTTTTGAAAATCCATATTTGATAAAAGAACCCGCACGCTAGGGATTCTGGTCCGACCGCAGGTGAGTCCGCCGTCCGAGGCCTCAGTATGAAGACTTTCCGACTTTGACGAGGACCATGTCAACTCGTCGTCGGACACACTACTGCATCATCCCCATACCCTAACGCCCACCTGCAGGGTAGTGGGCCTTCACTGGCTTCGTTAACTTAAAAAATCTGAGAACGAATCATTCTGCACATCCCCTTTCGGGGCAGTTGTAATCGTCACAGTATCTGTCAAGGCAGCAGGATTTTGAAATGCGTCAAGGATATACATGTTTGCCTATCTGAATGGGAATTAATGTGCAATAAGATTTGGTACCTTGAACCACCTAAAAATGTTCTATCAATACCGTCTCACAATCGATAAGGATACCACATCCACTTTATCAACTTGCATGTAAAGGAATTTTGATTTAAATGGGGAGAAATTTCACGGGTTTTGCATTATTTTCCTCATATCTATATGATAGCAGATTTTAGCTGGAGGTTGAATAGAGATGTTGCAAGTACATTTTTTCTAGGCTAGGGAAAATCTGAGGTACTGCAGAAAACTTCTTCTGTCAGATATGAAATCAGCAGTTAAAAATACGGAAAGACATCAGCTTTTCCGTGCACAAACAAAAGCTCCGTTAGGCCTCAAGTTTTGCTCATTAGTGCACTTTTTCCCCTAGGCTAGGGATATTCAAAGACACTTTACAAAAATTCTAAAGTCAGACTTGAACTGAGCGACCCGAAATACGTAGAAACGACGTTGCTCCATTAACTTTTTCGTGGATAAATATAACTTCAACGGACACTGAAACTTCCAAAATTTCACACATTTACCCTAGTCTACGGGAAAATTGTAGGGTCTAGGGCAAATTCTAAGGCCGAATCCGGATTCAGCGGCTCAAAATTCATAAGGGTAGCCTTGTCACATGCAAAGTTCAGACCACTTTCTTTTGTTTGTGGGCCTTTGTTATACGATATTGTGGCTAGTCACTGCTTTCAAAATCAGTAATCTATAACCTGATGTAGCCAACGAGGTGGCCAAGGACTGATTCACCACATTTCAGTAGCCAATCATACAATCATTGGCCTACGTTAATCACTACATCTGCATGGCCAATGATTGTGTTTTTTGACATTATTTTTTATTTCTACAAATATGAATTATCTACTACTTTTAAACCTGAACTTACTATGGTAATTAAAATCATTATAAAATTGATTATCCATCTGTGTATTTTAGAATTTCGTTCGATCCTTATAGTGTTTTTTACAAATTGTTAAACTGGAAAAATTCCTTCAGTGGCCAATGATTGCGTACCTATTACCCTAATTGTAAAACGATTTGCCCAAGAGAACGCGAGGAAACTAATATATGGCCTAATATATATACTATAATATAATTGATTACTAATATTTTCGGATGAGTATATTTATAAGAATCTTTATATATTTTAAAAACAAAATGTGGATGTGAATCTTTGTAACAAAATGTGCTTATGTATAAATACATATCCAATGTCAAAAAAAACATTTGTGCGTGCAAATTATTATGAACTCTGAAAATAATAACATATACGATTTTTTAATATTTCCTGATTCCTTTAGTGTTTATAATTATGAAAAATTAAAAAAAAAGGTGGGATGAGGGTGGGGAGGCGCTGTAAAATAATAGCCTACGGGCACAAATTTCTTAAGACCGGCCCTGATGATCAGTGTTGAATATAATCCTTCTAATAAGTAATTGGATTAATGCTAGTTCACGCACTCTGGCATAAATTTCTCAATTAGGACTATAAGTACAATTATTGGCGGGAGTGACAATTTAGGCGAAACCATTTCGAGAGGCAAGGACTTGAACGAAGTGAAGCGGTGGTGAATCGGTCGGCTTTGTTTTACTATTTCGCAATTAGCATTATTATTATCATTATCAACGGGCTCAAGTATTTCAGGATCAGCTTTGTTTTCCACTAATTATTCCACTAAATATTTCAGCAAATTATTGCTAATATAGTCGGTCTTACGGTCAATATGAAGTCAAAATAAAATAACCAAAAAATATGTAGAAAACATATTTATTTAAAAAAAAAAGAGGGAATCCTCAACGTTTCGACCAACACTGCGGATCTTTTTCAAGAGTCCATAAGACAAATCTATAATTTAAAAAAGGAAGGAATTTTACAGTCACATAATTTATGTCGTCATTAAATTACGAGTTTTACAAAAGTAAAAATAAAAAAGTTATTGTCATACCTGGGTCAAAAAACATTGAAGTATTTATTAAAAAACGTATGGTGGCAGCAAATAGAAATGATTATAATTATACTATAGAGAACATTTAAAAAAATAACAACCGATACGAGAATGTAAAAACTAATTTAGTTCCAAACGTTGAAAATAAATGCAATGATATTGTTTCAAGATGGTAAAATAAAAGATACATTAGGGTCAGTACACTTCAGAAATA
Organism: Andricus curvator; assembly: GCA_932195095.1. Taxonomy (NCBI): domain Eukaryota; kingdom Metazoa; phylum Arthropoda; class Insecta; order Hymenoptera; family Cynipidae; genus Andricus; species Andricus curvator. The sequence continues at coordinate 27,885 of CAKNYM010044728.1, read as the reverse complement.
TCAGGATCTCAGGTGGTTGTTCGATTTTAATAAAACTTTGTGAATTTGTAATGCTATACAAGGGAAATTTCGGCCCTGAAGGATTTTCTAAAAATTTTTAAATTACGGAAGTTACGCTATGTTGAATTTTGAGGTAACATTTTTTTGAATTATCGATATTTCTGGAAACGCTAATTGTATTTTGATCAAACTTAAACATGTGAGAGTTAAAATAATATATTCTAAGAATATAATACAAGTAATAAAAAAAAAAATTTGCCCGGAAAAAAGTAAAAAAAAAAATTTTGATTCAATTTTTCATGAATTACTCCCCTTTCAATTTTTTTAAATATTGATATAATGATTCCTTGTGAAATCACCTTTCTTTTTTTGAAAAAAATGCATGGAGACTCTTATAGGTCCCAAGATATCGTCATTTTAGAGAGACCGTGCGCCGCTTCTCCACTGCGGTGCGGTGTCAGTGTCGTGACCAGCGAACAATTGAACCTGCTACTTTGTACGCTTCACCATTCTTTAAAAGTCAAATACGGTTTTATTTTTTCTCCTTATTTGGTGATTTTAATTTTCAGAAGCCAAAAGGAAATATAATTGTCAAACATTTCTGATGTGTGTGATATATGTGTCAGTAAGAAAAATGCTAGCGCTTTCGTTTAGCTGTCTTTTCGATTTCGAAGTCGGGAGTTTCTGTGGAGGCCGAGTATTGTCTGCACCCTATTTTATTATCACCAATCGGTTTGAATGAGTGAAACCTTCTGGTACCCGTAATTGTCTGAGCTTTGTCAAACCGACTGTTCAAGCTCCGAGCTTTTCTGTTGTACTCTTTTTGTGCACCTCGTGCAGCTTCTCGCTTGATAGTTCCTCCTATTCCATCGCACGGATTTTTTCCATAAAGAGATCAACTGCACTTGTATTATGATCAAGATCTTCTGAAATTATCGCATAACTTTCACACACGAATTTTCCATCCTTAAAATAAACTACAGCGAGATGGACAGTGATCTGTTGTTTATTCTAATACTCACTTTGTATTGCAATTTGAATAATGGCTTCGTGATTCTGAGCAAAATCAAAAAGTATTATAAATACTCCCTCTTCAAGAGATTCCTAAGAGTCTCTAAGAAATTGCCTTTGACTTTTCGCTATAAATTCGTATTTTAGAAGATAAGTTAAACGTTTCGTGAGTTTCTCATAATAATCCTCAGCTGTGTCACCAATTTTAGGTGACTCTTTCAATGAAGTTGCTTTCAAAATGCTTTTGGAATTTTTCCATTAAAGATTTTACACCTGGGCAAGATTTGCACGATCTCAAACAACAGGAAGGTGTTTTAGGATCGCAAATCATCGAAGACAACATGGTTTTGTATGAATCTAAGCACTTTAGATTCGCGTCATTTGCTGCAAGTTCACTGAAGTTTTCTCCATCAATCAATAATTTAGTATTTTCATGAATTTTACAAACACAAAAGGAATGTGTTGCACTCGCGCCTGCAAAAATACATTCCTTTGGTCGCAATTCTTCAAATTTAGAGAAGCCAATTTTTAGATCCGGAAACTTTTCTTTAAAAGTGGAATAAACTTCTTTCAAATTACCTAGAACTAGACTTTTTGTATCAGTTTTCGAGAACCATCATGCTGTTTTACAGATATATCCAGTCTTTTTCCCTGGCTGTTTGCACAATTTTGACAGTTTCTTCCGACAACTTCTTACCTAGCCTAGGATTTGGTGATGATCCAATACCATTCCTCTCCTGCAATTGTACTGCATTACGAGCTTAACTATATGGTACTTCAAACTCTGATTCTATCTTGCGAATTCCCCAAGCTTTTGGTACCATAATCAACAGTTGAACGGCATAAGATTTACTTTTTTTCAGTTCTTCTTTAATTTCGTTAGTGAGTTCTTCTATATCTTTCTTACTACAGTCATCTTCAATACAATTGAATACCTTCTTCATTTGAACATCAAGAGCTGTCTTAATCTCGGCTACCTTCTTTCTCTGTGTAGTTCGTCTTCGAAAATCCGTAGTGTTTCTAATAGATGAAACTCTTAAGATTTGCAAAATTTCATTCAACTTAGAAATATATTCCATATTCCATTGCATCAGAAGAACTTTGGATTTGCATTACTTGACTGTCAGATCTATGATTTGGAATTTCTAGGCGGCATGTATCACAAATATGATTGTCCGAACCAACTGAAAACTTTTTACTAATTGACTTAGAAACAGGACGGAGTTTCTTCACATCTATTTGTCATTTTTTTTATTTTGATTATATAAAAATTTTGGCTTGGGAAACAATACATTTAACAGACGAATCATTGAATCAATTTATATCAATGAATATATCAAAATTTCAATAAATTTAAAAACCGAAATAATATATATAAATCAAATTTACCCATGCATTATGAATTAACTTCCCATTTTAATTTTGATATAGATTTGAATAATATTTTATTCTCAAGCGGGTGTTTTTTTTTTAACTTGAGACAACGAAATATCTAAAAAAATACCCATCCTACGGAAAAAATTTCTGGAATAAAAACTTTTTATTTTCGAGGGGGAACAAAGATTTGCTAAAATTTACCCCACCCCCACCCCCACATGAGGCAGGGGTGGGGGTGACTTTGTAATTTCAAATGGCAATCCCAATTTTTTATCACAGATTCAGATTCTCCTTTACGAAATACGTAAGTTTTAGTCGGAAAATTTGTTTCGATTCGCGATAGATGGCGCTGCAATTGCGAAAAATGAAATTGTTGACACTACTTTTAGCTCTACCCAGGAATAACGACGCGGACGTAGTAGTTGTCTATTCCCTTCGGGGTGCTTAATTTCGGTGAGTCCCCTTGCCTCTCACCATCCATCGGGGTGCTTGATTTCGATGAGTCCCCTAGCCTCTCACCACAGGGATGCTTGATTTCGATTATTTATTTTACACTAATTGCTCAAAATGGTGTGCTCGCACTTCGATGCACTTGTTAATCCGAGCTTTGAAAGATTCCACACAACTGCGAATTGTGTCTGGTGATATTTGTGCACAAGCAGACCTGATTCGCTCGATCATGTTATCACGAGTTGTGGGCACTTCTTGATACACGCGATTCTTTAGATAACCCCACAAATATAAATCCGGCGCCGTAAGATCTGGCGATCTGGCATGCCAATTTACTGGACCTCCTCTACCGATCCATCGTCCATTGAATTCGCGATTGAGTACTTCCCTCGCGATTGTCGCATAATATGCTGGACAACCGTCATGTTGAAACCACATGTTGTGTCGCACTTCCAAGCTTAGGTCTTCCAGCAATATTGGAAGTTGATTTTCTAAAAAGTTACGATATTTTTCACCGTTCAAATTTCCATCAATAAAATACAGACCGATACGTTGATCATTGCAATACGTATCGTGAAATTGGTACAATTCTTCGGGGATTACTCTTTCTAAAAATCTGCAATTTCAACCGATGTTGATGATCCTGGCGTGTCTTTTCTGCTTCAATGCCGAATCCATATCTTCTTTTCTTCAAAATTAACTATCTGGAAAATTAAAACAAGCGAAAAACAACAAAAATAATAGACTTTTAATGTCGATGTCATTGTAACTGTAATGACGAATCTGAAAGAAACGATGTAGTAATGAAGACCAAGTATGTGTAGGTGTAACCAGTGATAAGCGTCAGGTGTATGTGTTTTTTTATATTATATTTTATTGGTTGTTCTTGTCTACATATTTTCTAATATCATTTACATCCCAGTCTACGAGACTTTTTCTGTGAGAATCTTCTATCTCGTATATTGTATTTGAGACCTTTCGCTTAATACGTAAACTTTGTTCGATAATGGTTTATTCGATTTTAATACCTGCTCGCCTGTTTCAGGCCGTACCGGTCTTCAACGGAGATTGTAATGGTATGCTTTTCTATAATTTCCCCTGTCCAAGTCTTTTGTACTTCTCTCTTAGAAAATTGTAACCGTCTCAAAATATTGGTCCACTTATCGGTACTTTGAAATTCTATTTCTTCGTTATTTTCTAATCTTTCGTTTGAGTACCTAGACTTTTTATTTCTCTAGAGTAAATATTTTTTATCGGTTTTGGTCAAGATTTTGGATGTGCCTCCATTTGATAACCAATATCTGCATTTTCTGGAAGCCACCATATCTGTTTTTCAAAATCTAATTTCATTTCGATATTTATTAACATGTCGTTACCTATAATTCTTACAGATCTCAAATCTGGGACCAATCTAAACAATATTTCTTTCGTTACGTGTCCGATTTTGGTTGGTATAATCACTTGCCCAATAATCTCATATTTTTCGCCGTTTGCCACTAAATATATTCACGATGAGGGTTGATAAATTTTATAATTGTGGGATTTAACTTCTTCGAATAAGCTTTTTCCTAAGTACGAGTGCGTCGCACCGGTATCGACTAACACCCGAAATAGTTTCTGTTCGAAATCAGTCATAAGGTGAAATCTAGTTTCACCTAGTTCATCTGTATCATAATTTAATATTTCAGAGGTTTCGGCATTCTTAAAAGAGGGCTTTCAGCCCCTAGTACCCGCCTGAAGCATTTCCCTGGTTATAACCTGAAAACCAACCCTCTCTTTTGGAATGTCCCGGCGTTCCACATAAATAGCATGTCGAACATTGTTTCCTATCGTCGTTATGTTGAGATTTATCCGTTTTTAAATTTTGTTATTGTTTTCCTGAGTCCGAACTCGCACCATTCTGCGCGTTTGAATGGACATTGCCGGATTTTTGGTTCTCCGCGTTCGAAAAATTTTTTATTCCCTGTGCGTGTGGTTTTCGTCGATTCCGCCCATTTATTTTATTTCCGGAATTATCATTAGGTTGTAATTCTACTTGAGGCATTTGTTCTTTTGACATGGCGCTTGAATTATTACCCTGCCCTATTGCCATCTTCCTAAACATTAGTAACCATGTATTAAACGCGTTAAAATTCACTCTTGGTCTATAATTTGGGTTTCTTTGTTGAAAATTATGTCTCAGATTTTGCTAAAAATTATGTCTCGGATTTTGTTGATTTTGTTATTGCATATGAAGGAAAAGAAATTGAAACGGATAAAAGGGATTTCAGTGTCTGAATTGAGCTCTTCTCTTGTAATTGTTACTATTATTCTGATTTTGTTGCCACTTACGTTCATTTGGATTTTGTCCACCCTGACTTTTTTGTTATCGTTATTCGCACTACTGTTATTATTGCCGCTATTATTCTGACCTTGATTTTGTTTTCGATTATTTTTATTATTAGTTTTCGTTTCTGTGATTCGCAATACCTGACCTCTGATTTTTGATTTCGCTAATTTGTCTCCCATTCCTTCCTTAAATCTTCTAATTCCTCAAAATCTTCGAAATCATTTCTTTTGATGTACATTTTATATTCTATTCTTAAATTTTCGTAGGCTCTACGCAATTCCCATTCTAAACTCTTACGTTGATATAGTTTTGTAAATAATTTTCGAATATCTGTTAAATAAGAGTATATGTCCTGATCCTCTTCTGATTGCAAAATTTTATTTTTTGCCTGATTTTCAGAGAATCTCTCATCGATATAAGCGCTTCTGAAATCTTTTTCAAAATCTGATATTGTTCTCCAATTTCTTCGTGAAACTTGACACCATTCAAGAGCTTCTTCGGTCAAGATCGCGTCCAAATTTTCCAAAATATCTTTATTAACGAAGCGACAACCCCTTTAAAATTGATCTAAATTTTCAAAAAAGTGTGCCGGACTATCATCCCTATTGTTCCTGAATTTAAAAGGCCAGTTACTCATTCCAAGGGCGCAATACTCGGAAACTGTGACCCGCACAACAAAATGCATATAACATTCCTTATTCAGAATTTTAGGTAGGTACTATTTTTTTGTACTGAACTAGCACCCTTTTCGAAATAATCGCCAAAAACCAATTTTTGGGGGTTTTCTGTTAGATTTAAGGGTTTTTCCATCGATCCGCCAGAGGAAAACTGTTTTTATATGTGATTCTGATGCTATAAGGAACCACGTACGACAGACATCAAAACTTTATGTAATTTTGCTGGAAAAAAGTCTAATTTGACTGGACTAATATTCAAGAACCAACTTTGACGTTGCAACACCTCTCTGAATCTACTTTGATTCTTTAGAACCTAAATTTGTCTAACTCAAGAGTCAGGACCCTACTTTGGCGCTGTTTAACCTGTCGTGGAATGTCTAACTTACTTTGAATCTTTTTAGCCAACAACCTTCAAATTGAAGACTCTACTTTTGCGCTTTATAAAATTTATAATATCAATGACAGAAAAATATTTTCTCTTAAATAAAAATGCTGAAAGTTTGTATGAGAATAATAATCAGCTGAATGTCCAGTCATCTGCTCGGAAAAATGGTGCAAATTCGATAATTTTTAAAGGAGTAATTTTTTTGCTCTTAAATACTTTATTTGTGGGTGCATAATGCGGGGCCAGGTTCTGTGAACAGAATTTTGTCCCGGAACACGGAAATTTGTATGGTACAAGGTGCAAAATATCACATGGCAGTGGATTGGTGCTTTCCTGTGTATTTTTTCAATTTTTTGCCAAAAATCACATGTTTTTTTTTGGTTTCTCTGTAGCTCGGACCCTGATGAGGTAGACGCAAATACCTATACTTAAAAAAAAATTGTCCTAACTACAATATATCGTGAGTTAGCACCTGCCGAAGGTGACCCATTTCGACCTGAATTTACAGGTAAATGCCCAGAGTTCAGTTTTTTGTAAATAGCTCGTTTCGGGGTTGTCACAAAAGAAAGTTCCTAGAGAATGAATACAAGAAGACCTCCCAAATATACCTATTTTTTGTTCTTTTTTAACCGAAAACCCGAAAATCGTGTTTTTTGGAAATCACTCGTTTCATGGATGTCACACGAGAAAGTTCTAAGAAGATAAATGAAAGAGGACTTGATTCTACGTATGTTCAAGAAAAAAGTTCCTACCCCAAGTAGGTCTCGAGTCAAAGTATCACCTTGTCAAAGTCACCTTGCAAAGTGCACCCTTAATCAGTTCGGTGACTAAATCGCAACGTGGAACAAAGCTACGACCATTTGCTTAACATATAAGTTCTTAAGTCAAGTAATAGTGACCAATTAATTTTATAATTATCAAATTGATAATAATAAACCACTTTTAATTGATAAATAAATAATCCGATCAAATGTGCATTTTTCGCCATTTTTGACTGAAATTTATATTAGGGACTCTTACTATAGATTAAAAATAAATATTTAATCATTTTTAATCAATAAATGAATAATTTTTTTAATAAATAAATTTCCATCACCCATAGAATGTGCAGTTTTTGGCACTTTTTACTGCAATTTCTGTTAGGGGGGTTTATTATAATTAGCAAAATACCAATCCACTAGTAGAAATACTTGTCTTACATTTGTCATGCATTATTAATAATGATTTCTGCTTGTCATATTTATTTCTTTGAAATATTCTAAACTCTAGGTCTAGGACTGTACAGTCAGCCTTCAAAGTTTTACAGAATGCAGTCATTGTAGAAATGTCCGTGACATAAAATTACGTAGTCAGATTTTGAAAGGCATTAAGAAAACTTATAAAAACGAGAAATTATTATTAATAATGCATTAAAAAAGTAACACAATTTTAACTACTTTAATTTCTGTAAGAACATTTTTATCCCTAAAATCCACAGGAAATCACCAATCCACTGCCATATGATGACTGGGCGTGCAATCTCGGGTTTGATCCTTAGTACTTGCGGATTTTTCAATGAACTAAGCCTTAGCGATATAATTAAAAAATATTATTAACAGTATATCTGTGTAATAATTGTGAATATCCTGAATATTTATATTTAGAATAAACATAGAAAATTTGAAAGTAATCGTTTGAAAACTTTTTGAGAAATCGTGCGCGCAGAGCGCAAAAACGTTGTTCCGAGAAAAACGGGTTTAAAGTTTTCGGAACATAAAAATTGTAAGAAAAAGTTACTTACACATGAGGCACCTAGAGCAAGAGTCGAAAAATTATCATTGATCAGGAAAAGTACGATCGAAAAGCAGTTGGAGCAAGAAAAAGACAAGTTTCGTTCCGCTGTAAAGACGAACAGATTGAAGTTGGAGGAAAACAGCGACAACGGCGTCGCTTTTTTCCTCCAACTTAATTGCGTTCGTCTTTTCCGCGGAGCAAAACTCGTCTGTTTCTTGCTCCAACTATTTCGATTTATATCTATTCACGAAGGATTCTCATTCAGTTCTTAACCCTTCGCAGGATATTTTGGGAGTTTTCAAATATCTGTATAGAATCGATGAGTTGTAGTAAGTTTATGTATCGATTTGATAAGTTCTAAGTCTTATAAATTCATGTTTCAATTAATGCAAATGTTTCTCTAACCTTGCTTTTGAAGTGTTTATTAGTGATACAATTTCAGAAACTTCACAGGATTTTTTAAAAGTTGGGAAAACGTCTACAACACTTTTCCGTCAGTCTATAATTTTTTTTCACAAATTATTTGATAATTATTCAGAAAAATTCGTGTTTCAGCGAGGTTTTAAGATTTCTTATCATAATATACTTTGTTATTGTAAAAATTTCAATAGCAAAATTTTGAAAAACAAATTTTGAGAGAATTTTTTTTTCCTGAGAGCGTTATAGGTTTCAATGAAAACAACTAAATTTGTTATTGTACAAATTTCGATGGCAAAATTAAAAAAAAAAAATTTTCGAGAAAATTTTTTTTTCTCCACCGCGTTAGAGGCTTCAATAGAAACAATTAGATTTGTGATTGTGAAAATTTCGATAACAAAATTTTGAAAAAAAAAGAATTCTCGGGAACATTTTTATATAGTTTATAGGCGTTATAGGCTTCAAATTTTCCTCGAAATTTTTTTTTCTAAAATTTTCCTATCGAACTTTTTTACAGTAATAAATGTAGTTGTTTTTATTGAAGCCTATAACGCGGTGAAAAAAAAATGTTGTAAGAAAATTTTTTTTCAAAATTTTGCTATCGAAATTTTTGCAATAACAAAATTAGTTGTTTTTATTGAAGCCTATAACGCTGTGGGGAAAAAGAATGTTCTCGAGAATTCTTTTTTTTTTAATTTTGGTATCGAAACTTTTACAATAATAAATTTAGTTGTTTTTATTGAAACCTATAACGCTCACAGAAATAAAAAATTTTCATGAAATTTTTTTTTCCAAATTTTGCTATCGAAATTTTTACAATAACAAATTTAGTTTTTTTTTTATTGAAGCCTATAACGCTGTGGGGGGGGGGGGGGGCATTTGCTCGAAAATTTGGTTTCAAAAATTTTCGTATCAAAATTTTTACAGTAACAAAAAATTCTTTTACCTAAGTATATTATGATAAGAAATCTTAAAACCTCGCTGAAACACGAATTTTTCTGAATAATTATCAAATCCTTTGTGAACAAAATTTATAGACTGATGGCAACGTGTCATAGACGTTTTCTCAACTTTTAAAAAATCCTGTGAAATTTCTGAAACTTTATCACTAATAAACACTTCAAAAGCAAGGTTAGAGAAACATTTGCATTAATTGAAACATGAATTTATAAGAGCTAGAACTTATCAATCCGATACATAAACTAACTACAACTCATCGATTCTGCACAGGTATTTAAAGACTCCCGAACTATCCTGCAAATTATTAAGAACTGAATGAGAACCCTTCCTGAATAGATAGGAATATTATATATAATATTATATAATAATATAATATTATCGAAATAGTTGGAGCAAGAAAAAGACAAGTTTTGCTCCGAGGTAGAGACAAACGCATTAAAGTTCGAGGAAAAGAGCGACTTCGTTGTCGCTCTTTTCTTAAATAAAAATAACTAAATTTTTTATTGTAAAAATTTCAATAGCAAAATTTTGAAAAAAAAATTTTCGAAATTTTTTTTCCCCACCATGTTACAGGCGAGAAAATTTTTTTTCCCACGTTGTTATAGGCTTCAATAAAAACGACTAAATTTGTTATTGTAAAAATTTTGAGAGCAGAATTAATACAAAATTTTCGAGAAAATTGTTTCCCTCACAGCGTTATAGGCTTCAACAAAAACAACTAAATTTGTTATAATACATTTAAAGAAAGTTTTTCGGGTTTCAAATATCTGCAAAACTACGAATCTTGCCAACGTTTCGTGAACACTGCAGTTCACTTCTTCAGGGCTGACCTCAAACTGATGTTTCAGGTTATATTATTCTCATATATATTCTCTACGATGCCTGTGATTGGCCAGAGCGCCCCATGGCCAGACTGGTCGAACTTGATTGGCCAGTCAAGTCTTTTTTAAAAAACCCGGGAGGACGGAAAGACAAATCGGATAGGTATTATAGCCTTTGTCCCTATTGATGTTATTAGGGTGTTTTAGGATTTCGATTGCTACTCTGTGTTGACTTGAAAAAATATTGTACGTTTTTGTGATGACGGTTGTTTTGTCAAATAAAATGCTATGTCGTGTTTCGACATGATGCTCAGCTAGTGCTGACTGCTCATCGCGCTCTTTCTTTAGTAGGTTGTGTTGACTTGTTTTTTTAGTTTATTTTCCTATAGCTTTATCAATTTGTTTTTTTGTGTAATCGTTTTGTATGAGGATTTGTTTAACATTTTGTAATTCTTTTTGTAATTTATCTTTATCTGTTATGGAGACAGCTCTGTATACAAGGGAGTTGATGACCGATTGCTTTTTTGATGGGTGGTGGTGGGAGGAGGCTTGTAGGTATCTGTTTGTATGTGTGGGTTTTCTGTAAACTTCGTGTCCTAATGTCTTATCATATCTTTTGTAAACCAGTACGTCGAAGAAAGCTAATTTTCCGTTTCGTTCTATTTCTATTAGGGTGTAATTGATGGATGAAATCGTAGAACTTATGTAGTTCATCGTAAGTAGTGTCGTCGGCGTAACGGAAACAAAATTCCGGTTCAAGCTTGAATTGGTTAAAGATTTTAGTTTCTAGATTTTCCATAAAGATGTTGGCTATTACAGGTGAGATTGAAGTTCACATTGCTGCTCCTGAGGTTTGTTTGTAGAAATGGTTATTGAAAGAGATTGGATTATTAACTCAATCAGAATAAAGACATCATGATATTACCCGCAGACAAAGACAACACAACAGTAATAATGAATAAAGAAGATTATAACAACAAAATCACGGACCTTCTAACTGACGATACATATAAAAAAACTTAAAAACGACGCCACAAAGACAATAGTCAGAAAACAGAAACCCTTCTAAAAGATTCAAAACTTAACAACGTAACAATATCTAAATTAATACCTACTAATCCCATCTCTCCAAATCTTTACGGACTTCCAAAAATCCACAAAAACAACATTCCACTCAGACCGATCGTCAGCGCAATAAACTCACCAACTTACAACCTAGCACGCTTTCTCGCCAAAGAACTGAATTCTTTTAGAGGAAACTCTATCACACACGTCCAAAACTCTTTTGACTTTATCAGAAAGATACAACAGATTCACATGCAACCCCAAGACATCCTAGTGAGTTTCGAAGTAGTATCTCTTTTTACGAAAGTACCAATCTCCGATACAATCGATATTCTTAAATTCTTTGCAAACTTCCCCGTCAATCTCACACCTTTTATAGAATACTGACCCAATAACACATAATTCTCTGTCAACAACCAATTCTACGAACAAACCTCAGGAGCAGCAGTGGGATCTCCAATCTCACCTGTAATAGCCAACATCTTTATGGAAAATCTATAAACTAAAATCTTTAACCAATTCAGCTTGAACCGGAATTTCGGTGCCGTTACGTTGGCGACACATTTTTCATCTGGTGACATGGAATAGATGAACTACATAAGTTGTTCGATTTCATCAATCACACCCTAATATCCAGTTCACCATGGAAATTGAACAAAACGGAAAATTGCCTTTCTTTGACGTGCTGGTTTACAGAAGATCTGATAACACATTAGGACATGAAGTACACAGAAAACCCACCCGTATAAAGATAATTTACAAAAGAAATTACAAAATGTTAAACAAATCCTAATACAAACCGATTGCACCAACAAACAAATTGATAAAGCAATAAGAAAATACGCTAAAAAAACAAGTCAACACAACCTACTGAAGAAAGGGAGAGAAAACCGACTACCATCCTACCCTACATTCAATGTATCACAGAACAAATAGGAAGAATTCTCAGCCAACACAACATCCAAACCACATTTAAACCACCTGCAAAAATAGGACAACCTCTAAACAACCCTAAAGATGAAAAGGCATTGGAGAAACTGTGAGAGCGGTGAGCCAACGTGTAAAGTAACATGAGAGTAAAGTCGGGCTAAAACATTTTACGCAATCAGCACTAGCTGAACATCATATGGAAACAGGACATAGCATTTTATTTGACAAAACAACCGTCTACGCAAAAACGTACAATATTTTTCTAAGAAAACACAGAGAATACCTATCCGATTTGGCTTTCCATCCTCCCGGGTTTTTAAAAAAGGACTTGATTGGCCAATCAAGTTCAACCAGGCTCCACCATGGGGCGCTCTGGCCAATCACAGGTATCGTAGAGAATATATATAAGTTGGTCAGATTCGTAGTTTGCACACGATTAAAACCCAAAAAACCTCCTTTAAATTTATTGTAACAAATTTAGTTGTTTTTATTGAAGCCTATAACGCTCTGGAGAAGAAAAATTTTCTCGAAATTTTTTTTTTTTTTTCAATTTTGCTATCGAATTTTTTACAATAACAAATTTAGTCGTTTTGATTGAAGCCTATAAATAAAACTGTGGGGAAAAGAAAATTTCTCGACATTTTTTTTTTCTTAATTTTCCGATCGAAACTTTTACAATAACAAATTTAGTTGTTTTTATTGAAACCTATAACGCGCACAGGAAAAAAAATTTTCATAAAATTTTGTTCTTAAAAATTTTGCCATCGAAATTTCTACAATAACAAATTTGGTTTTTTCTATTGAAGCCTATAAAGCTCTGGGGGAAAACAATTTTTCTCGAAAATTTTTATTTTTTTATTTTCCTATCGAAATTTTTACAGTAACAACAAATTCCTCTACCTAGGTATATTATGATAAGAAATCTTAAAACCTCGCTGAAACACGAATTTTTCTGAATACTTATCAAATCATTTGTGAAAAAAAATTATAGACTGACGGAAAAGTGTCGTAGACGTTTTCCCAACTTTTGAAAAATCCTGTGAAGTTTCTGAAATTGTATCACTAATAAACACTTCAAAAGCAAGGTTAGAGAAATATTTGCATTAATTGAAAGCTAAATTTATAAGACTTAGAACTCATCAAATCGATACATAAACTTACTAC
>CAKNYM010044728.1:0-14126 GCA_932195095.1 Andricus curvator | reverse complement strand
ATTTTCGAATTTTGACCATCCAATACTAGAAACTGAATCTTCATAGTGGAAAAACTCTTGATTATTTTTTTCAGATTTTTAAAATAATAATTGAGCGAGCGCATGGCGTTCAAATTTTTGGCTGATTTTAGCTAAGAAAATTCATCAGAGTTCATAAACTCGTCAACTGTCAATGAGCAAGCAGACTCTGCATTTGCACCTTTGTTACTCTCAGGGAGTTATTGGTTAGTGGGCGGAGCAGTAAACCACTCACTAAGGACTCAGGTTGTGAGACCCAGATTTTCACCTTTGTATATTTTTCACCTGTTCTAGACTAATCCTTGGATTTCTTAGGAATTTAGATTTTATTGAGAATATTTTCTTTATTTAAAATTCTGAAGAAATAAGTAATAAATTTATAAGAATAATGGAATAAATTGTATCAATGATAATAGTTTATAATCTTTTATATTTCACTAGTTATAATGAGTTTAATTTATGCACATTTAATACAATTAACTGATTATTGATTGTTTAACTGAGTTTAATCATTTAGTTTATAGTAATTCATATATAGTTTAGTAGAAATAACACAAGATTTCAAATTAGGAGTTATTACTGAAAACTTTGACAAACTTTAATGAGTTACAGAGAAATGAATGATTGAATTTAGTTAAACAATTATAATAAGTTAATACATACATGTAAATACATAAAGTATTATCATTATTGAAAATTATTTTATTCTTCGTAAGAGTAGATTCTCAGCATTGTACAACAACGTCATACCCCGTCAGTTTATTTGCCTAGTAAGTATCCAAGTTCCAAATTAACCATCTTACCTGCTTGCAACAAATTTTCTTTTTTAAAAAATTCAATTTCTTAAACAATTTAATTTTTTTTAATTCAATTTTTTAAATTATTTTATTTCTCATACCATTTTATTTCTTCATCAATTTTATTTCTTCAACAATTTTGTTTTTAATTAATTACTTTTTTTAGCAAATTTTATCATTTAAAAAAAAATTTTATTATTTGTTTACATTTCATTTTTTAATCTATTTCATTTCTTCTGCAATTTAATTTCTTAAAAAATTTTCTTTTTCCAACAAATTTTATTTTTCAACAACTTTATTTTTTAAACAGTTTTATTTGGTAAACAATTGTTTTAATTTTTCAAACATTTTATTTTTTCAAGATTTTTATTTTTTGTATAATTTTATTTTTTAAACAATTTCTTTTTTCTAATATTTTATTTTTTATCATTTTATTCTTTCAATACTTGATAGATTACTATTCACTTACTTTAATAATAATCAATTAAGAAAATAATATTACTCGATGATAAAATTATTATAATTAAAAATCTCATAAATATATATTTAAAATTTAGTTTTTAATTTTAGGGTCCAAATATCAATTCCTTTAATTTCCTCTGGGACATAATGGGATACTCGTATAACTTTGGGTATAAACGTTTCATTGTATAGTTTAAAGTGTTTAAACGGATTAGGAAAGGATCCCCGCCCATCATAGCGTAGATATTTATGGACTCTCTCCGCCTTTTAGGGACGAATCTCTTCTTGTTTTTGCTAATTATCTTATTAACATTGAACTTCAAAATGATCCATTTTTGAATGATCAATTCTTGAGTGTATGAAGAACAACTGCTGTAATTCTTAACTGAAAGAACCAACATTTATGGCCCAAAATGAGCTCATTAAAATCATCATTTTCGGCCTTTTTAGTCAAAAACCATCATTTTTGTAGATCAAAAAATAACACTTCTGATTAGTTTTTTAGTAAACACATTTTTTGAGGCTCGTTCTTATAGCCTGAATATTAAATGTTCCAAATTTCATTATTTTATTACAAAAATTTATATGTTAAATTCAAACATGAAGAAAAATAGAGGTTTTTCTATGTTAAAGTCCATAAGAAATTGATTAACGATGCGCTCGCTCAATTATTTTTTTTTAAATCTGAAAAAATACACAAGAGTTTTTCCACTATGAAGATTCAGTTTCTAGTATTGGATGATCAAAATTCGAAAATACGTTATTTTGGACCACCCTAATATATATATATATATATATATATATATATATATCGGTATTCGGTATTCGGTTTTGATTCCTTGGGAATCGAACCGAAGGGCCTATGACAAAGCCACCGAACGCGTCTTCGGGTTGCGGATAGAGGGTCCCTGTACCAAAGGTTTCTGCTGAATATAGTTACAATAATTAATAAGCAGTCGCGGGCAATTGTCCAGGGATGGTCCCGAAGGAATAACTCCTAAGCGAAGGCGTAACGACCGTGCCGAAAGCTGAATGGCACCTGGATGAGGTGTCTTAAACGGTGACTCTGGGATACCGGGCGACCTCTCAGAGTATCAGCCTTATCCTTGCACGCGGGGCTCTACAAGGATGGACGAACCCTTTTCCCTAGCTACTCGTGGAAACAACAATGACAACACCAAACATAGTTGTAGGAAGTGCGGTTCAAAACAATCGAACGCGCAGGGCTCCCGACAATGGGTCGGACAACAAGGCCGACTACCCTAGAGTTGGGGTAGCCAATCAAGACGGAGTCAATGCGATTGACCGGCAGAATCTCATTACTTTTAAGTGGACGGATCGACCCAGGGACGACCTGCTGGAGTGCTATGATACCAGTATGGCCCCTGAACGAAAAGGTTACATGGCGCGACTGTATGCTCTGTGGTGGGAGAAACACCCAAAGCTCTCGGATTTTTCGCAAAAACTTCTGCGAAACCGTGCCGAGGACCTCCAAAAAAGGGGTTATATAAGCTGAGCGCCTACACAACCGCAGCCAGAACAAGCCGGCAACAGAGAAAGAGAGGCGACACTGAGACCAACCTCGAACAGGCATCCAATAGAGAAAGAACGATGCTTCAAGACCCGGAGAAACATACAAACGACATAATGCGGCCCTAAGAGTGCTTTATTATCATCTTTGTCGCTCTTACGGTGTTGCTCGCGACCCTGCCCTTTCGAACGCTCCAAGGGAGATAGAGTCAATTGTCCAAAACGAGAAGTGCCAAATTTTCTGGAACTACGATTTTCGGGCAGCATTCTCCGTTGCGCACTCGAGGCCTGACATTGTTCTCCAAGACTTCGAGAAATGAACTATATTCGTGATCGAATTCTCGGCTCCGTCCGAATACAATATCACTGCAAAGGAGAAAGAAAGAGAGGAGAGGTATCAAGACCTTAAAAGGGAGCTGCAACGACTGTACCCAAAATATTCGGTGCAAGTAATTGTCCTTGTGATAGATGCTCTCGGAAGTGTGAAACTATCACTGATTCGTAGCCTTAAAGCCATACCCGCGTGCCAAAAATATGCCAGGGCACTTGCGAGCTGGATGCAGAAAGCTGTGATCCTTGGGTCGCTTCGTGTCCTCAAGACACATGAGGGTTTCCCGGCCTGTCGTTGTAATTTCGTCGTTCCCTGTGACCACCCATCTCACGGTTGTGAGACGTGGCCATAGGTATGATTTACAGCTTCAGTTGAACATTTTTGATGTTACGGAGTAACATCTCACTTTTTAATATCTGTAGATACTAACTTTTTACATCTAGATTGCTCTTCTGTAGTTAAACATAAAATATGTAACTCTGAACATCTAGATGTTACATTTGAGCATCCATTTTTCTTCATGTAGATGTCGTAGCCCAACAGCCGATACAGTCGCTTAGCCGACTAGGTGGCCAGTCGGCTAATCGACGCTGAATAGCCTACTTTATACCTGGCACCTACTCACGTTCGTCTAGTGGACGGATGAAATCAGCCATTCTGCATAACGAGCGCCCTGTAGTCTATTGGGCTACAGCGTTTCAGCCCAGTAGACTACTATGCATACGGTTCATTATATATTTTAGGGATAGAGATTTTTCATTTGTTTTCCAGGGACTATTTTAAGTCATGAATAATAAAAAGGGTTCCTATTAGAAACTTTAAGCCAATCATAATTTAATTTATACAGTTATGTGACACGAAGTTTGTTAGTAAGTAAATCTTGAATGAAAAAATCTCCGATTCCTAAAATAGGCCAGGAAAAGTACGAAAGAATATGATATCATTTTTGCAGTGCTGTTTTATTCAAGATAATTACAAATAAAATCACAATCTTCAGAAACATCACAGAAAACGTTTTTTAAAAAGTAATTCTTTTTTCAATTTTTCGTTTTATTAATGTTCATTTATTATAACAAGGTTTACTCTTCTGACAAAGTGAATTAATTAATAGACCAGCTTCAAAACAAGGTATTTCCGATGAAAACTCGATAATTATAGTTAATAAAACTATTCAAGATACGTGATAAAATTGTTAATTTTATACTGACAATTCTGTGTAGTTTAAAATCGAACTTTAATTCTATTGTTGATAATATTTTATTATTAAATGACAGTAGAAATTTTAAAAAGATTTTTCAAATTCGTATTATTCGTCGTAGCCGTATGTCATTGAAAATGTCTCATTTTATCTGATATGCAGTCGGCTATACAGCGTCGATTATTAGCCGACTGGCCACCTAGTCGGCTGAAGCGACTGGGTCGGCTATTGGGCTACGAGATAGACTCAGCTTTTTCATGAATCTGAAAATCATTTCAGAAAATTGAAGAAAACCAACTTTGTCGTTAAATAAAAAATGGTTATAAAAATATTTAAAAAATCGCCTGTCACAAATCTGTTTAAACAAGTTTTTTTTCAAAATGTTTCTGCAGAACAAAGTGTCAAACCAATAATTGTTTAGGCGTAAAAAAACAAAGTTCAGTTGAAATTTGGATTTTCGTTTGTTTTTTTGAATTTTGTAAATGCTATAACACCTACAATTTTCTTTCTATCAAAAAAAAAGTCGTGAGGATAAATTGTTTGACCTTGCGAGTACCACGAATAGCCGTACATAGAATTTTTGAATTTTGAAAAAACATGTTCTCGAAAATTTTGAAAATGCTTTATCTTTTTGAATTTTTATCGAAAATAGCTGGCAAGCAAACTTGACCTTCAGCTTCCGACACTAAAAGAGTATACTAAAGGCCAATCTAATAGATTAGTTCTTCCGAAATTTATCGTGCTCACAGAGAGACATACATAGAAACACATTCGTAAAAACCTGTTTTTCGGGTTCAGAGGGTCAATTCTTTTACCATTCAGTCACGTCCTCCACATCGTACTTATCTAAGAGCCAGTAATCCTGCGGTTTCTTTTCCCCTGAGGATTTGACACTATTCACTTTCTTCACCAAGGGCCGATCAAATTCCACCAACTGCGATTAAATGTTGATCCTTGAATAACTTTATTCAATCATTACACGGCGTTCCACCATCTTTTAAATCATGATTTAAGTAGCCTAATCACTATGTTTAACTTAATCGGCCATTTTCGGCCGGTTGGCGACTTAACCAGCGATTCACGGAGCTCAAAATAACATTAAAGTTTAGTTCAGGTGCAGTGCGACAGTATATAGTGTGAAATATGGCTCTAAATGCAATATGTTCCCAAAATATTATTTTTCCTTTTCTTTTCGCTTTAGAAAACACCGCTTCACTTAATTACTTTGACTAATGTTATTTTGGAGACGCATCGGAAAAGCAAGTAAACAATGGGTAACTTGTGATGTCAGAGGCCTATTCTTAATAGAATACAAGTTTCGTGACTCAGCCAATCAGAATCACCGTTACAACATAAATACGCAGAAACTATACTTTACTGCGAATAGGGTATACGGTTAGATAACCATAGGTTAAAAATGTATGGTGGAATGTTTTGCAAGTTAATCATGAATAAGTCGTTAATTAAAAAATAACCAGGATTAGTTAACTATGGATTTAATTAGAGATGGAGCAATCGGCCCCAAATGTTGGTAGCGTTAATCGTGAACCTGGCTGATTATACACATGGGTCCAGAGTGCAGAGAACATATCTTTGAGAGAACTGTGCACCTTGCATTTGCGTTAGTGGAGATAGGGGTTATTGGGTCATAAAACAGAAGGTGGGGCGATCGTCTTTTCCTCCACGGCTACCTGCGTACCCTTCCCCTTCCAGTGTGCAGCGACACTACCCCTCACTGGATTAGAAATTGCTCCAGGCCCTCGAAGCTAGGTCCCCTATGGAGATAATCCTTTTCACCTTACTTATCTCATCGCCTACTTTTCAATTAAAAATGCGATAATGAGAAGATACCGACATAGCAAACTGAAGATTGCAGTTTTTCCTACAATTTTCCACTTTGGCCCATTTTTAAATTATAACGGATTAATAATTAATTCACTGAAGTTAAGCAGCTTTGGGCGCGGTTAGTACTTGGATGGGTGACCATTCGAGAATACTGTGTGCTGTTGGCATATTATGGGTGTGATGAGCCCAAACTTGTAGTTATTTATAACTACAAGAAAACTATCCACCTAGAAACACTACCCGAATCGGGTAGTAGTGTCACGCCTACCCTGAAAGGGAAATGGCTTAATGGTATACATACATAATCATATTCTTTCACAGTGATTCTGAAAAGCTGCAGTTTTTTCTAAAATTTTCCACTTTTGGTCCATTTTTAAATTATAGCGGATTAATAATTATTTCAAGTTACCAATCAAAGAATCTTTTTTCTGAGTCACTTCTTTCTTCAAATATTCTTTTAAATATTATTATAATTCCGTTAATGACGAATTTTATACGAATTGCAGTCAAAATTAAATAGGAAAGGAGAAGGAATACAGAAATTTTCATTTATTTATTATTTTTTTCCATGTTTAGATATAACCAAAGTATGTTCCAACGTTTAAAATATTTGTTGGCCCTGAAAAGGGCTTATTTTATTGACGTATAAAATGTAAAACAATCTCATTGTGAATATAAACAAAATATACAGGTATGTAATAGTCGGGCTAGAATCGAATGAGTTAACTTTACATCATACCTATTTAGTTCCATACACACGATAGTGAGAAGATACCGACATAACAAACTGAAGGCGAGAAATGATCTTCGAATCATAATCAGATATTTTACTTTCGATCGTTTCTTTCCTTTTCTTTGAATAAGAATTTTGAGATTCGTTAGGGGAATCAATGCTGTTTAATTTATAATCAGTTGGCACTTGAAATCCAAGCAGAGTTGGAACTAGAGAATTAATTGAAGGATGCGAATGGTTGAAAGAATTATTAAAATCAGAGTGAAAAGATTCACAAGCTTTTCTCGTCCATGTTAAATCAGAGGTTTTTTCCGCCCAAAGTTTTGGTGGATACAACGACGTGTCACTTATGTACTTACAATGCCTGGGCAATTCGTGAAATGAGCAATTCCATGTCAAACCGTGAAGTTTAACACGTATTTCCCATAAGAAAACAAATCAATTTTGGTAAATCTTATTGAGAACCTTTAATCTTAGGTGAATCGAGTTCAAATTTAATATTTCTCTTCATAATGAGCTATAGAATACGATTGAAACCTTATTGTTTTAACAAATTATAATTGTGTGTAACTACCTTCTTTATTTATTCTAGATAGTTGCGGTTTTTTCTCCAACGTTTTACTTTTGGTCCAATTTTCACATTGCATTAATTATTACCTCACTCTGAGCACAAATTGCACAAAAAGTTGAAAATTTCAGAAAAAACCGCAACTATCTAGCAGTACTATAGAAGGAGATAGTTATAAATAATAATAATTGAATGCCAACACTGCATACGGTCACATTCTCATCGCGCGCTGCGCGCGCGGCTCGCTTCACTCGCAAGTTTGAGCGCGCCTAGGGCACGCGTCTGTTGGATCTCGCGCTTCGCGCTCGGATATTTATTCTTTGTACTTGGAATGCTTGAATGAAACTTTATCAAAAACATGTCATGTAGATCCCAGTATTTGTATGTATCTTCATAATCTGAAATTTATACGTAATTAAGTGTGTATAGTTGAAAATTAAATTTCTCAAAGCTCTGTAGGCTTTGAGGTAAACATTCTCGTAGTGACACACGCGCTACACGCTCGATTTATAATACTGTATATATTGTGGGGCAATGCCCTTCCTTAAAATACCAATGCGCTACCTTAAAATACCAGATCAGATGAAGTAAAATTTTTACATCCGCCCTACCTTTAACCACCGCTGCCCTACCTTAAATTCAATTTTAGCTGCGGCCCTGACTGTATATCATAAATGATAAGAGTGCATGGCCGTAGCTAGGGGGGGGGGGCATTGTGGGGCAATGTCCTATCTTAAAATGCCAATGCCCTACCTTAAAAAATACAATACATCGATTGACCAGATCAGATCAAGTAAAATTTTTACTTCCGCCCTACCTGTAACCACCGGTGTCCTACCTTAAATTGAACTCTAACGACGGCCCTGTAAGAGTGTAATAAATTATGAAAAATTTGTATCTCTTTTTTGGGTGAACAACTTTTGTTTATCCATTTTTTTTCTACGTGTCCTATCAAAAAGTTATTTATAAAAATTTATATTTATTTATACATTTATACATTTTATACATGTATATTTATATATATTTATTTATTTATGGCCAACGGCCATACCACGCTGAAAAAACCAGTTCTCGTCAGATCACTGAAGTTAAGCAGCGTTGGGCGTGTTTAGTACTTGGATGGGTGGTGACCTTTCGAGAATACTGCGTGCTGTTGGCCCATCGTGGGTGTGGTGAGCCCACACTTGTAGTTATTTACTACAAGAAACTATCCACCTAGAAACACTACCCGAATCGGGTAGTGTCACGCCTACCCTGAAAGGGAAATGGCTTAATGGTATACTTATATCTCTTTTTTGTGTGAACAACTTTTCCCTATTTATTTTTTTCGTAGCTTGTGTAGGTTATCCAAAAATTTTATTTTTTATTTTCAATATAGTTTTTTAGAAATAAAACAAAAACTACATGTCCTATTGAAAAGTGAGTGGTAGCAAATTTGTAGATCATCTTTAGGAGCACAATTTTTGTTGAATCGTCTTTTTGCGTATCTTGCATAGTTTGAGCACAAAATGAAATTTTAGATTTTTCATTATTTTTTGTGCGATCAAAATTTGAATTTTCGATTTTTCAAAAAAATTCAAAAAGTTCTTATGGCAATATTGTAGGGCTTTCAAAAAGCAACGTTTTCCTTTTAATGACTTTTTTTATATCGTGCGTTGTTTGGATTTAAATTTTCATTTTCGATTGATTTTTTTAATTTTGTAAATGCTATAACTCTGATAATTTTTTTTATCGAAAAAGTCATAAGAATAAATTGTTTGGCTTCCTAAGTATACGGATAGCCGTACATAAGATTTTTAAATCTTAAAAAAACTTGTCCACAAAATACTAGAAATGCTCAACTTTTTGAATTTCTATCCAAAACAGCTGGTTAACGAACTCGTCCTTTCTTTTGGGACCGTAAAAATGTATGCCAAAGCTCGATCCGATCCGTTTATTTTTTCGAGAGTTATCGTGTTTACGGACATACGGACGGACAGACATACATCGCCATCGTCAAATCTTGATTTTCGACTTCAGGGTGTCTCAAAACGTGAAGATCCGTTGAAAAACTGTGATGTTAAATTTCAGACAATTCTAATACTTTCTCAATCATAAATGATGAGAATGTAAAAATGGGAAAACGATTCGACGTACTGTTGGGCTCTGACGAGCCGTGGAACGAACATCCTAAAAGAAGCATAAAGAGTTGTAAAACTTTTTTATTTTTGAATTTAAGAAAACAATAAGAAAGTAGCTTCAAGCTCTTGGTTAGCTCTATCGAATCGCGAAAAAAGCGCTTTAAAAAATATAACCGTGTGCGAGAAAGCCTTTGTCAAATATCGGCCTATAACTTAACTCTATTGAACCGCGAAAGGAACATCCTAAAAGAAACAACCGCATACGAGAAAATCCCTTATCAATGGTGCGGCTCGTATTGAAAAACGAAAATATGGACACACAAAGAGTTGCATAATTTTTTTATTTTTTGAATTAATAAAAAAACAAAAAAGTACTTTCAAGCTATTACTTGGCTCTATTGAATGCTGGAAAAACAGGCAAAAAGATAAAATTACTTTATAAGAAAAAAATAAACATGGATTTTGACACACTTCTAAATCGATCTGGACCAAATTCTTTTAGAGAAATACGAGTTAAGTTAAAATAAAATGTATAATATTTCAGAAAAAACCGAAACTTTCTTGAATTATTCAGAAAAAATATTATTGAAAATAGTAGTTAATTGTTTTAACAATTAGGTTTCTTAACTTAAATTAATTACTACCTCATTCTATTTGAAAAGTTGAAAATGAGTTGAAAAATTCAGAAAACCCGCGACTTTCGAACTTTATTCTAAGTAAAAATTGCTAAAATCAATAATAAATTGTTTAAATAATTTTAATAAATATCTAATCATCAATAGGAAGTACTATTTTGACGCCCCCATTTCATACCGCCCCACATCGCGTTTGGTAACTTTATAACTTCAAGTTCTATGCTTATACACAGGACCTGAAGTGTTACGCAGACCAAAAGCGACGTTGATCGGTATAGAATAGAGGCGTCGATTTTATATATTATGAACAATTTGTATTTAAAAAATCGCAAAAAATCATAATTAGCGCCAAAAACTCGCAAAACCCAATTTTTCACTTATGGGATTTTTTGGTACCCTATAAAATAAACTTCCGAGGGTGATATTTGGAAAAGACAATTTGATTCGTATTCGAACAAATGAAAATTTTTAAAAATTCCAACGCATTTTTAATTATTTCTCGAAAACTAAAGGAGATTCCATTTTTAAATTTACAGGGCTTTCAGACCAAATTGTAAACGTGTGACGGACAACTGTGCACGGAGCAAGTGTGCACGAGCCCATCTGTGCACGTCTATATTTCGACGTGCAGAGATGTAGCACTCCCAACTGTGCACGTTGAAATTTTGACGTGCACAGATGGTACCCTAGCGCCGGTTCACGTGCACAGATGGGAGACTCCCAAATGTGCACGTCGAAATTTAGACGTGCATAGATAGTACCCTAGCAACGTTTACGTGCACAGATGGTAACCTATCAACGATTCACGTGCACAGATGGAAGACTCCCAACTGTGCACGTCTCAATTTGCGAGGGGTACAGCTGTGCACGAGTGCACGTCTATGGCCGGTGGCACAACTATACAGGTTGTTGGCCACTGGAACAACTGTGCATGTTTCAAATTATACGATCAGGTTTTCAACGTACAGGTCCAGTTGCACAAATGGGATACTCTCAACTGTGCACGTGTACAAATGGGAGACTTCCAACTGTGTACGTCTACATTAATGCTATCCGATTTTCAACTGACAAGTTCACGTCCATAGATGGGACACTCCCAACTGTACACGTGCACATATGAAAGACTCCCAACTGGGCACGTCTCAATTAATACGATCATATTTTTCGCTTAAAAGTCCATGTGCACAGATGGAAAACTCCCAAATGTACACGTGCACACTTGGGAGACTCTCAACTGTGCACGTCTCAATTAATAAGATAAGATGCTTGACTCACAAGTCCGCGTGCACACATACGAGACTCACAACTCTGCGTGAATCAATTCTTAGGAGTAGACTTTTCGTTTAAAAGTCTACGTGTACAGATGGTACACTCCCAACTGTGAGCGTCTCAATTACTACTATCAGATTTTGAATTCACAATTCCACGTGTACAGATGGTACCCTGGAAAATGGTTACGTCTCAATTAATAAGATAAGATGCTTAACTTAAAAGTCCGCGTGCACATATGGGAGACTCCCAACTGTTCGTGTATCAGTTAATAGAATTTGGCTCTTTATTTAAAAGTCCACGCACCCAAATGGTACCCTCCCAACTGGGCACGTCCCAATTAATACGATCAGATTTTCAACTTACAAGGCCACGTGAACAGATAGTACCATTCCAACTGTGCACGTCAAAATTAATAAGATAAGATGCCTAACAAGTCCGCGCGCACATATAGGAGAACCCAGCTGTGCGCGTTTAAATTCATACCCAGCGGACCAAATGTACAGTAAATGGCCTTTTGTGAAAAATTCTAAACATAATTTTTTTTTGTAATGTCGAACCTGCAGACTGAAAATTCTAGAAAAAAATCTAAGAAGAATGGATAGTTTCTAGACAAAATCTTGTCAAAATTTCAATTTTTACATTTATTTTAATAGAAAAATGCTTATTTTAGTGAAATATATTTTTTCTCAAAACCTCTTTGATAGATTTGGCTAAAAGTTTCATATTTTGACGATCAGACTTACCGAAACAAAAAGTTCATACCCAAGAGCGAGAAAGAATAACGATTTTTGGATATACAGCATGTTTTGGGGGTGTTTTGATACCTTAAATATCCAAGTATGGAAATCATCATTTCTTAGTAACTAAAATCACTAGAGATTTTTATTCAACTGCTACGGTATGAAATCACTTTCAAATAAGTGGAGGATTTTCCTGGTTTCAATGTTTAAGGGATGCTAAAACATCCCCTAAGCTTAGTTCAAAGACATATTCTTGCTATGCAAGCTTCCTCTACTTATTATTTATTTTATATATTATATATTATATATATATATATATATATATATTTATATTACTTATTATTATTTAGAATTTTTAACAAAAGGCCCTTTACTGTGCATTTGGTGCGGGGTCCTTTATAACATTTTAATTTCTGAAACTTTAATAAATTTCTGAAATTTTCAGAAAAATCTAAGAATTTTGCTAATATTTCAAACATTTTCGAGACTTTGATGAATTTTCAAAATTTTTTAGTTTTATTTTGGTCAATCTTATATTTAGGAAGCTTTTCAGGTTTTTAAGTTGATTGTGAATTTATTGTGCGTTTGCGGGTTTTACGGGTTAGCCGGCTGAATGCGGGTTGATTGCGGGCCTGCAGGCCAACCCGCAAATCTGACCCGGCCCGACCCGCATCAATTTTGCACATCCCTTAATATATATATATATATAGTTAAAAGTTTGTCATAAGGACAACCGCAGGATTTCGCCGGGAGCGGGTGCTAATCTGAAAAATTGCACCCGCTCCCAGCGAAATCGCGGTAAAATTTCAGCTGTAACCACGTCTCACGACCGTGAGATAGGTGGTTACAGTCTGCGACGAACTCAATACGATGGTCCGGCAAAAGTCTCGTGCACCCTGAGGACACGGAGCGACCCAAGGACGACCGCCTCCTGCATTTTCCCCGCAAGTGTCTCAGCATTTTTTTGACACGCAGGGATGCTTTTCAGGCTATTAACCAATGAAACCTTGGCACTTCCAAGAGCGCCGATGATCAAGACGATTAGCTTAACAGAATATTCCGGGTATAACCGTCGCAACTCCCTTATAAGGTCTTTATACCTCTCTTTCTTTTCTTTCTCCTTGGCTGTGACGTTTTTGTCAGCTGGTGCCGAAAATTCGATAACGAACATGGTTCGTTTCTCGAAGTCAAGGAGAACTATGTCAGGCCTCGAGTGCGCAACAGAAACAATTGTCGAGAATATGAAGTTCCAGTATATGCGGCACTTCTCATTTTCGACAATTGACTCTATTTCTCTAGGAGCGTTTAGCGGAGAGGTATTTGGGCTAATGCCATAAGAGTGACAGAGATGGTAATAAAGCACTCTTAGTGCCGCATTGTGCCTTTGGATGTAGGTCGTTCCCGCATGAGTTGGACAACTAGATAGTATGTGTCCTAGATGCTCGGGGTGTGCATGACACGCTCTGCAACTATCATCGGGAATGTCTTGGCTCAAAATGTGGCGACGGTATGCTAGAGTGGAAATGACACCGTCTTGACATGCCAAAATGAAGCCCTCCGTGCCCGACTTCAATCCGGGTGATCTAAGGAAAGCAAACGTTAGCTTATACGACATCGACTGATCTTCCACATTTCTGTGGAAGATGCCGTGCATCCTCTTGTCGAGGAGCTGTTCGTGGAAGTCTTTCTCCTGTGCTTTCTTAATCCGGGCCTTCAGGAGTGAGTATTCAAGATGGATAAGATTTGATGCATTTTGCTCACCCCTAGTATTGAAGTCAAGGCCGAGTGTTTCAGCAGCCTCCTCCGCTGCTTTGTACAGAAACGCCCCTTTTCCCACTTCTTCGTGTTTCCTGACCATTTTAAGAAGAGGGTCTTGT
>CAKNYM010044727.1:30662-54314 GCA_932195095.1 Andricus curvator | reverse complement strand
TGCGGGTTTATTTTCCTATCATAATACTTTTTTGATTTTTGTTTGGCGTCGATTAAACTGTCTCTAGCAATTTCACGAATTTCATGTAGACGTGTTATTAAGTTAGTTAAATAATCATCATAAGTTTCTAATTTTTTGGTTTCTACGGAAGGTTCACTTGATGGTAATCTGGCAAATTTTCCAAAAACTAATTCATATGGGGTACAGCGTGTTCTCTCGTGAATGCTAGTGTTATATGAAAAGGTGGCTAATTCAAGCCAATCATCCCATTCTGCATTTTTATCAACAAATTGTTTCAAATATTCAGCCAGTACGCGATGTGATCTTTCTAAAGAACCGTTTGATTGTGGGTGGGAGGCAGTTGTTTTGAATTGTCTAATTCTAAACCTTTTTGCCAATCTTCTGAGAAGATTACTGAGAAAATGTTTTCCTTGATCTGTAAGAACTGATTTTGGTGATCCAAAAATACATATAAATTTGTTGACAAGAGCATCGGCAATCGTAATTGCAAGTGCATTAGGAAGAGCAAATGCAAAAGAATATTTTGTGAAATTATCCTGGATTGTTAAAATGTACTCATTTTGGTTTTTCGTTATTGGAAGTGGACCGACAATGTCCATTAAGATGTTCTCAAATGCTGTACCTGGAGTATCTGTGATGATCATAGGCTCTTTAGCTTTTACTCGTACAAGTTTCTTTAATTGATATTTAAGGCAAGTTTGAATGTACTTTTGTATATCAAGTTTCATATTAGGCCAATAATGATTTTGGCGAATTCTGTTATAAGTTTTAGTCACGTCTTTGTGACCACCTATTGCTGAAGAATGGGCTTCTTCTATTAATTGATGTTGTTGTTCTTTAGTTGCATATTGAATGATCCCGGTGCATATTATAATTTGTAATGATGATTCTAAAAAGGTGTTATTAAGTGCGGTTAAAATATCTTCCCATTGAATATTATTAACTTTTGATGTTTTTGCTATATATTTGTCCACGGAGAATTTCTTTTGCATTTCCTTTGCAATGATTTATAAATTTGGATAATTTATTACGTTTTAATAAACTTCTTGATCCATTATCTCGGGGTTCTCCGTTGGTTGTGACGAAATAGGCATAGTTGTCCTTTCGCATTGTGAGTTGGTCTCTACATTCAATTACCTTATTGTTCGTTGCCATGTTTCCAGCCTGTACGTCATTCTCGGCATGGGGCGGTTCTGGCGGTGGACGGTTTGCCGAATCTTCAATATTTGAGTTTGTTGTTTGAGGAAAAAGTGTTGGTATATTAATTTCATCGAAGTCATCCGGTATTTCTTCTTCGGATTTATCTGAAAAAATGTCTTTTTCATTGCCTTGAAAATCTTCATCAGAATTTTCGTCGGAATTTTCTATAGAAGAATTTAATTCGAGATCATCGTAATTCAATTTAATATTTTTTGAAAATTCAGGATCGGAACCAATGATGTCCTTTTCTTCGTTGGAGTTCTCTTCATTTTTTTTTCTTATTCTTCTTTTTTTGACTAATTTTCTTCTTCGTTACTAGATTCTGCGTTGTGTTCTTCCTAGGCCTGCCTCTTTTTCTCTTAGACTCAGGCGCATGTATATTTGGTTCTTGAGCTGCTTCTTTTACTGTTTTCAGCTTTTTCTTTTGACTTATGATTTCTGGTTTGCTTTTTCTGTATTCTTCGTCTTCGGAGTCTGAAATATCCTTATATGACACTTCATGATTCTTTTTATTTTCTTCCTCTGCATTTAATTTCTGTGTTTTATTTCGAGTTTTTATTACATTTACTCGTGATTTTTTCTTAGGGACATGTTTCTTCCCAAATTCTGAAATAATTTTAGTAATTTTAAATAATAATTCTGAGATTGCTGATTGAGATTCAGGGTCATCTTCTGAACTTTCATTTGAGGGTACTTCTTCCTCAGAATTCGAAATTGAATTAATAATTGATTCAGGCTCATCCTCTGAACTTGAATCTTCGCTTGAGGGTAAATCTTCTTCAGAATCTAAAATTGTATGGATGGTCTCCGGAGATTTGGGCTCATGTACTGTAATAATCATTTCACTGTTTGAACGTACCATTCTTCGTATTCTGTTTAATTTTGACTTACCTTTTGTAGTCTTGAAAATATTTTTGTTTTCGTTGTCGTTCTTAGTCTTTGTAGGAATTGAACTTGAGATAAAAATAGGGGTCATTTTATTCCTGAGACCTTTCACTTCTCTTGAGTTTGATTGACTTTTTTCTTCTTCATTTATAATAGTAACATTTGTTCCGACACGATTTCGTGATTGCATTGCCATTTGTTTTACCTGCTTTATGAACAACATTGAATTCATATTCTGCTAATTTTAGTCTCCATCGTGTTATTCTTGAACACGTATCTTTCGTAGTTTGGAACCATACAAGCGGTTTGTGGTCAGTTACTAGGATGAATTTTCTTCCATAAAGGTAGTGACGAAAATGTTCTACCGAGTATACAATAGCCAGTGCTTCTTTTTGATAAGTGTCATATTTCTTTTCACAGCCATTTAAAGCGCGTTAGGTATATGCTATAGGCTTGTCTTTCCCTATTTCACCTTGTGAGAGTATTCCCGCGATTGCGTATCCTGAGGCATCCGTTGTTAAAATAAAAGGTTGAGTAAAATCGGGACTTTGAAGAAGGGATTTTTCGCATAATTTTTGTTTGAGTGTGTCAAAGGCTAATTGATGCTTTGCTGTCCATATAAAGGGTGTATCCTTTTTTTTAAAGTTGAGGTAAAGGTGAAGTTATTTTAGCAAATCCGTCGATAAACCTTCTATAATAACCTGCTAAGCCTAGAAATTCTTTGATATTCTTTTCTTTTTTTGGAATTGGAAATTTGCAAAACTGCTTTTAATTTTCTGGGATCAGGGCGGACACCCTGATTATCTATTATATGCCCTAAATAAGTTACCTCAGGCCTACAAAATTCGCACTTATCTGGATGCAGATGTAAATTTGCGTTTCGCAATCGAGTCATTAATTTCTGAAATTTTTCTATGTGTTCTTCCAAACTGTTTGCGTACAAGACGATATCATCTAAATACACAAAAAGTTCGGTACCTTGTAATCCTGTTAGTACCACGTCCATTAATCGCTGAAAGCTTGTAGGCGCGTTCTTTAATCCGAATGGCATTCTAAAAAATTCATAATGTCCGTATAGCGTTGAGAAAGCTGTTTTATGAGCATCTTTTGGATCCATTGGTATATGATGGAATCCTGTAGCTAAATCGAAAACCGAAAAATAACGAGCGTTTGCTAGTTGATCTAATATTTTATTGATATTTTGGAGAGGATAAAAGTCTCCTATAGTCTTTTCACTGAGTTTTCGAAAGTCGAGGACCATTCTCCACTTCAATTTACCTTGAGAATCCAGCTTCTTTTTAACTAAAAAGGCTGGTGAACAATAGGGAGATTGTGATGGCTTTATCACTTTATTTTTTAAAAGTTCATTTACCTGACGCGTTAATTCTTCTTTCTGAATCGTATGTTTCGCTACATGTGTAGGTTCAAGGGGCTCTTCTGGAATCTGGAAACGGAATCTTAATTTCTTCAAAATCTTCCAAAAACATTTGTGGAATTACAACATTGACTGGATCCGCACTTGTATTAGCGACTTTCATGTATGCTTTTCCTTCGTGGTTTTTTACTTTGACATTTCCTATGTAAATTTGATCAGCTAAATGAAGTTGAGGAATGTAACCCTCGTCTTTATCATTATTTTCGATTTCCACACATATATTAAAAATTGACCTAGCTGGTAAGATTATGACAGATTCTGGTACTTTAAATGAATATTTGTTTTCTTTAATTTTAAGACATTCTTCAGTGTAATTTATATTTACTTTATTTTCGATAAAAAATTCGGATCCTAAAACTCCATCTTCTTCTATAGGGACACTATTTGGAATTAGATTAAAAATCTTTGGGCATCCAAGAATATTAAGAGTTACTTGACCTAACGTAAAAACCGGTAAGGCATTTATTCCTGTTAAGCGTAAGATTTCGTCTTGATTAATGTTGGTAGAATTTTCAATTATATTTAGTTTAAGTAAATTTCTTCCTGCTCCCGTATCAATCATCATACGTGCTGGGCGTATCAGGCCATCAACAGGTATATGAATTGATGGATTGATATTATTTAAATTTATCTTTACGTATTTTATGATACTTTTATTTTCTGTAGCCGGTGCGTTTACATTTTTTATTTGTCCACCTCCTCCGACGCACCTTAATTCGGGAGGGGTTTGGCATTTCCCTGATTCTGTTGAGTTTCAGCTTGTTGCTGTTGTTCATTAAATATCCTTTTTCGACATAGATCTATTGTATGTACTAATTTCTTGCAATAACGGCATTCTTGTGGGGTGGAATTATAATTGCTCTGATTCTCATTGGGTCTATCGTCCCTCTGATTCTGAAAATTTGATTGTCCCTGAAATGATTTATTGGGTTGCCATAAGTTTTGGTCGGGTCGGAACTGTCTTTGAGTCTGGAACGGTTGTCGCGTGCCCCATTGAGATTGGATTGGTCGTCGCGTGCCTCATTGAGTTTCTCTATTTTGTTGGGGTCCTGTGTAGTACGGTCGGAGTTGATAGCCTGTATTTGGAAAATTTTCGCGTTGGTTAAAATAATTTAAAGGTTTTTGTGTTCTTCTTTCTTCGAAATTTGATCGATTTTGCATTGTAGGATTAAAAAGTGGTCTGCAGGTAGGAGCTATATGACCTCTTCTACCGCAAATTTGACATGAAATGTCTTCTTGAGCAATTTTGTTTTACGCCTATTTGAACGTAGAGCTGACGTTGCTGCTAATTTTCTCTCTATATCTATGGCTTTATTTACAGCTACTTTAAAAGGTAATGGGTTATCATCTGGATCTTCAATTCGCGATTCTAATTCAATTTTTGAACCTCTAAGAAAACAGTCCTTAATATTCTTAGCGATTTCTGCACTGAAACTTCTATCCTGGGACCCTGTATTACTTCTTTTGTGAGCATCTAGAATTTTATCGCCTATTTCTTCTACACGTGTCGCGAATGAGATGACTTTTTCATTATCCCACTGGTAAATGTTTCCCAGTTCACCCTGTAGTTGGTATACCGTTTTATTTAATGAATATACGCGTTTTAAACTATCAATTAATTCTTCGATATTATTGTAAGATTCTCCGGATAGGCATTTACGTACTTCGCCTTTTACTTTAGTTTTAAGTAATTTAGTTAAATTTGCTTCCGAAGTTTGTGATAGCATATCTTTGGCTTCTTTACATCCTTCGATAAACTGATCTAATGATATGTTATCTCCGGTAAAAGAAGGTACGACCTCAAGCGCATCACGTAACGAAACCATTTGGTTGTTCGCCACTGTAACAATTTGTTGTTGTGTGGTCATTATGTTTTCTTGTTTCGAAATGGTATTCTTTAAAATTGACATGTTATTTGTATTTGTCCCAATTAATGGTTTAGTTAATTTCTTACTTTTTGAAATTGATTTTTCCGGATCTTCTTTGAAATTTCTTGAATCTGATTCTGAGTCTGAACTGCTAGATGTTTCTGAATTTGATTGATATGCCACGAGGGTTGATTCAAAATTTTCAACGAAAGTGGAATTTTCCGGTTTGATTGTGGAATTAAAAAATGAATCGTCAAAATTTTGGGTACTATTTAAAGTTAAACTGTTGTTGTAAGAAGAACTTGAGCTAATCACTACACTTGCATTTTAAGCGTTTCTTTTTGAAAAAGACTCTACTTCTGGTACAGGAGTTGGATTTAGAAAGATTTGATTTGTTGTGTTTGAGGAACTAGCGACAGATTGATTCAAAGTTTCTTCAATCTTTTTTTTATTTGCTGATCTTTTTCTTTGTTGAAAAGCTTTCGCCTTATTTTGATCTACTATTTTTGCTAATTCAAGATTGTTCTTGGCTAAATTTCGCGTTATGATTTTTTGTTCAGGATTGTCTAAAGAATTAGACATTTGGGTTAATTTTCATTTTGTTTACTATTTAGATACGCACACCGATAAAAATAGTACAATGGAAAAATATATGGATAATATTCAATTTTGTGGTTGAAAATTTCGATAAATCTTCATGGATTTATAAATATTACACAAAATATTCACTTTCAATATGTAAAACACACAAAATATTTCACTGGATTTATAGCTAAGTCTTCTATGCACATTTACTTAATATTTAGCAGGTATAAAGGAAAATTGAAAAACTCTATTTAAATGTTATTTTTTTATTTAATTAAACATGGAGAAGAGAAAATGTACTCAGGAAAAATAAATTTTTGAAATCAATCTTGTTGTTGTTCTGTTTTAGATTTTTAGAAAGAAAGAAAAATAAATTAGTCAATTTGTCAACCCTTTTAATTCGCTTATTTTTATGCAAAATGTTATTTCAATGAGACTAAAAATTTATTTGACACTCAAACTGAAATTTAAAAACATTCAGGAGTTTTTTTTGAAAGGTTCAAAAAAAAAATTTTGAAAGTTAGAAAATTTTTTTAAAATTAGAAAAATTGGTGAAATTAGATAATTTAAATTGAAATAGCTTGCTTTCCCGGGCCGATGCACCAAAAAATAATAGACTCTGTTACGTCCTAAAGACCTAAATAGCTAATTTCCTATTTTTGTAACAAAGCCTATTTGCCTATTAATGTTTCCTCAATTTACTTAACTATTTCTAGCTAAGTGGGATGAGGGCAAGCTAAATGAATAAATTTAAATACATTTAATTTCTTTATTTCAAAGTTACATCAATTATCATGACCCTTTGTTTGTGATGAAAAGATTTGAATTTTGACGTTTGATTATTTCCTTTCCTTCCAAACATGGATTCGATTGATCTCCACCCTTTAAAAGAAAATGAATTGATTTGAAAATCTATTTTTTACACTGAAAATTTGGTAAAGTTATATTGAGGATTTTTGTCGACTTACCAGTAGTTGAAGTTTCTTATTTGATTTAATCCTTTTCTTGGATGAGCGAACCACTTCAAGTAATCCTTTAAAGAAACTAGGTGAGTAACTCCGAGAACTGCGAATTTATGGGTGATTGGTTAATTGATATGTTTGGTGTCACGATTTAAAAGACTGTCGTCCCGTTCCAATTTTTAGACTGTAGAACTGCCGTCTCTGATTCGATTTAAAACTGTATAGTGGCGTGCCGATTTGAAAAGATTATCGTCCCGTTCCAATTTTTTAGACTGCAGAACTGCCGTCTCCGATTCGATTTAAAACTGTATAGTGGCGTGCCGATTTTAAAAGAGTATAGTCCGTTCCAATTTTTTAGACTGCAGAACTGCCGTCTCCGATTCGATTTAAAACTGTATAGTGGCGTGCCGATTTGAAAAGAGTATCGTCCCGTTCCAATTTTTTAGACTGTAGAACTGCCGTCTGCGATTCGATTTAAAACTGTATAGTGGCGTCCTGATTTTGAAAGATTATCGTCCCAATCAAATTTTTTAGACTTCCTTTAGTTTGAGGGTTGCTGCTTATATCTGGAATTATAAATTTAACTGGCCGTGCGACAGCTAATGGGTTTCCTCTCCACCGGGGTAGTGGTTGAGTCTCTGGCTGTGTGTGTAGCACATGGATTGACTTGGGGTGTCGGGCTAGACACTGTGTAAGTCATTGGTGTACTCTCGAGGTTCGAAGCCTCCTTCGGTGGTTGCAGGTAGTTGGAGTTGCAAGGAAAAGGATCATATCTATTTCAAGCTTTAAATGTTTCATTCACAAAAAATGTCATTGACATAGCTCGTATATTTTGACATAGTGAGATAGCTTTTGTAACAGAGGCTGTAACAAAGGCGTTACCCCCTCCACTATCCAGGTTAACGAGGGTTGTGGGAGGCAGTGCATAGGAACTGCACGACAGTTCCGTCCATCCGCTTGACATATATGTATATCACCATATCATACGTAATTAATAAAGTGCTTCAATTCGTTACGGCGAATTTACATTTTTTATACAAAATTGAACTTTTTTATTCGGACCCCTTACATTTTTTGGCGATCCTGCCAGGATAGCGGCAAACGATCAAGTTTCTACGGAAGATAAAAAAAATCAAACTGCCCATCTTGGACGAACCGGGAATCCGAAAAAAGTGAAAGTACGAACTCTGGATTGCATATACGGATATCAATTCGATAAATGGTTAGTAAGTTCTTTTGTTAAAATTAGCATTTGAACTAACACTAAGTCAACTTTATTCTACGTAAACCAGGAGCAACAAAAAAACCTGGAATTAAAAATTTGGGAACGTCGATCGAGACGGTAAAAGCCTAGAGTATGCATTCCGGCGGTAAACCTCAGAAAGAGAAGCCACTTCTGCCAACCAGTGATCATCGCACCATGCAGAGTTACATCCACGGAAATCAACTTACAGAGCCACATCTACGGACATCATCCTGCCGAGCAACAGAGATAATAAATGTAAGCAACTTAGATGTAAAATATTATTCCTGTAAAAACTACTTTTACAGAATAAGTCTCGTTAACCGTCGTTCTTGGGGACTAATTGTTATGACAATTTTGGTTGAGCATTGTTGAGATAGTTATATTAGCACGATCGCGCAAGTGAGGGTCTAAATCTACAAAAAAGATCATTTTTAAACTGGCGTTTCTCAAGTATAGGGGAAAACAGCAGGAAATCGCGTCAAAAACTGACGAAACTGACTCAGGCGAGCTTATCTTTTTGATCAATAATCCTTTTCTAACTGCTATGGCTTCACCAATCAATTCCCTAAATCCATCTCCACGAAATTCCATGGAAACCAACAACAATAAGGAAATAGATCCATTGCAACAAATCCTGCAAAAATGGAATCAATTGGAAATAGAACAAGAGATGATTAACAATAATCTACGAATTCTTAATCAAGAAAACAGTATGCGAAGAAATGAGATAACAGCGTTAGCTCGAGCGACAAATGCGTTAGCACCGGATGACGAGACAGCGAGCTCCACGCGACACCACGAGAACGGACGAGGCGATGAATCGTTCGACGAAGAGAAACTGCTGAGACAGCATTCAACGGGAGAGCGGATAACTGCACCTCTTGCTAGTGTCAGGATATCAGATAACAATACAACCGGCCAGGAATCTCTCTCTCCAGTAAAGGACATAATACGCGCCGTCGAAACTCTCAACGGTAGCGGCGACTATATATTGACACAAAAAATTACTGGCCACGCTAAACGATCGATCATAAATATCTTTATTAATAATTACAAGGATATTTACAATGCACTGCATTCTAATTTAGGAATAACCACCGCAATTGAATTATGCAGGGCTAAATTAGAAAATTTCAAGCAAGGTCCTGAAAGCGTACAGACATACAGTCAACAATTTTGAGGTACCTACAACGAGCTAACCTACGCCCTTTAGGCCGTATACAGTTCAAGCACCAAGCGGGAAATAGCATTTGCGATGGAGGAAAAATTAGACGTTAAAAAAGATGTGATGAATCTGAGGGATGAAATTTCTAGCAAAGTCCGGCCCATGAAGCCTAAAACAATAACTGAAGCTTTGCAGGAAGCCCTAGAAGCTGAAGTTTGCTTAAAAGAAAAAACACAAAAACCGAATGTATAAAGCATCCCAAACCTTACCAAAATTAAATTACTAACCAAAACGGCAATTTAGACCAACCCCACAACCTAGAGCTCAAGCCAATACAACAACCCACGTTCCTAATCAAAATGTCCCTTTGAGTGACAGAACGACAATGAAATGTCATAAATGTGGCATCCTAGGACACTTAGCAAATCAATGCTATACGAAAACCCAAAATTTTCAGCAGGGTATGAACGCAACAAGGCCACCTCAAGTATACTGCACCAGCGAGGAACACGAGGAATTTTTAAACAATCAGGAATTTCCGATGGAGGAAATGCAACAAATGGAAACAAATTTAGAACAAGCACAGTCTCTAACGTTCATGGACGATTACAATCAGTCGCCGGAAAGCGAAACGGACGAGAATACAGGCTAGTAGTTGACTCCGGCTAATCCATCAATCTCATAAAGGAAGACAATGTCCCAATCGAATGCAAACCACTTAGAATGACAACAAATTTCAGCATGGGCAACGATATACATCAAAGTCACCTAGCAACACACATTGAATATTTACAGAAAAGACATTTATTCCACATTGTTCCTGACAACTTCCCTCTACCTGAAGAAGGAATAATTGGACTGCCTTTTTTAAAAAATGTAACAAGTACTATTTAACAGCTAAATGGTTATATTTAGATGGTAAAAAGATTTTGTTAGACGACGACGGATATTTTATTGAAAGGAACGTTATGAGAATCTGCTATATCCCGACAGAAGAAACAGATAAAGATGTGTGGATAGAAAACCAAGAAAATATCCCGGTGGACTATACAGATGCAAAAATAATAAAATCAAACTACCTTATTTTAATTATAAAAATAAACCGGTAAGACTACCAGAGAAAATATCTTTTGACATTGTCGCTAACATTAAATCGCGCGACGTAATTCAGTCTAAAAATGGGGGAGGAGTACCCTTCAACCACGGGAGAATTAGAAAATTAAAAGAAAATACACGCCTAGATCACGTCGAAGACTCCATCCGAGAATCTATTTTGAAAATTGTTACCAAATACAACACCGTTTTTACATTAGAAGGAGACCCCTTACCATGTACAACCCTCACTGAACATGCGATAACATTAAAATTAGGAAAAACAGTTGACATCAGATCCTACAAACATCCTGAAGCTCATAGAAACTCTGTCAAAGAGCACGCACAGAATCTTTTGGAGCAACAGATAATAAGAAACTCAAATTCACCTTTTAACTCACCAATTTGGGTGGTCCCTAAGAAAAAAGATAAATTAGGAATGGTAGTCGTTTATCGCAAGATAAACTAAGATACTGATCAGGATGCATATCTATTACCCGTCATCGATGACATTCTGAATCACCTAGGAAAATCGAAATTTTTGTCAGCCTTCGAACTGAGTTCAGGTTTTCACTCAATACCGATGGCTGAAGAATCCAAAAAATATACAGCCTTCTCGACAGCCCAAGGTCACTTTGAATTCAACAGAATGCCATTCGGACTAAAAAATGCACCGGCCACATTTCAACGCATGATGGACAGTGCATTTCGAGGACTCGTAGGGAAACAATGCTTCGTCTATATGGACGATATAGTCGTCTTTGGAGACACCATAGAAGAACATAATAAAAACCTTATTGACATTTTTCAAAGAATAAAAGAATTAGGGTTAAAGTTAGAACCCGACAAGTGTGAGTATTTGAGACCAGAACTTGAGTACTTAGGACATCTAATTACTAGAGACGGTGTAAAACCTAATCCCGCGAAATTTGAAGCCGTTAAAAATTTTAGAAAACCTATATAATATATAATTACTATTGTTATTGTTATGTCAACATTTGCTAAACATTTTTAATAAATATTAGGTTCATAACTATTCATTATTTTTATTTCATTTAAATTTTTTAAGATAACATTTCCTAAACAGATAGCCAATGTACTAATAGTAAAATTATTCAAAATTACCAGGGAATAATTATTTTCAACAAATAATTTGAATTTTCAACAAAATATTTAGATTTCAGTTGAAAAAATTAATTTTTAACCAAAAAAAAACGAATTTTCAACTAAAGTTATGAATCTTTATTGAAAAAAATGAACTTTTCAGAAAGTAGTTCCAATTTCAACTAACATTTTTAACCTAAAAAGACGAATTGTAAACAATAAGATGATAATTACTATTTAAAAAACAAAATGTTTTAATTGCAATTTTCAGTTGCATTTTAAAACAAAAATCAATCAATTATTATTTTTTATTTCTACATCAACTTTGAATGATGTGAATGAATAAAGTTTTGCTATAAAAAAACAAGTTTAGAGACATTAGTGTTGAACATAAAACCTACAAATTTTATTAATTTATTGGCAACCGTCTTCAAGTTATAGTGTTCTGTAATCGAATATTTTCATTCTATATAATAAAAAATATATTTAATTGCCTTTATCATTGTTAAAATAAATTATGCGTCAAAATGAAATAATTTGTTAAGGGCCAGATCTATTAGATGGAATGAATTAACTAAGCTCGGTCTTGATTTAATTGCAATTTTCAGTTGCATTTTTAAATAAAGAAATTTATTTTTAAAAAAACATTTCGAATAATTATTAGGAACATAACTATTCATTAGTTTTTTTAATTATTTAGATTTTGCAAAGTAACGTTTGAGCGCGCCTATGGCCTATGGCGCGCGACTGTTGGTTCTCGCGCTCGATAATGTATTTACCTCGCGCTGCGCGTTTGGCCTTTGTACTTCCCTACGTTTACGCAAAACCTTTGACAATTAAATGTGAAATCATCGACAGCAGTAATTTGGTGATTGTGAAATCTCTTTTTTTAAAGCTCCTTCGGCTTTAACGAAAACATTCTCATCACGTATCTCGTGCTTCGCACTCGAATAAAATTTGTGCAATACGTAAATTTTTCTGTATTATGTTCAACTTTGATATATTAAATGTATACTATATACATACAGATATAGCAAAATGAAGTACAAATTTTATTTTTCATGATCACTTTAATATTTGTTCCTTATTTGCCATTAATCTCTAGTCGTTTTTACACAAATTTTACTTGTTTGTTTGTAATGTTATTTTTCACGATTAAATCAAAAACTACACGTCTTATACAAAAATGGATGAAAGCAAATTTGTACATATAATTGAGACGAAGATATTGATGAGAATGTAATAATTCATTATTTTGTGTGCGATCAAAATTTGAATTTTCGATTGTTTTCAAGAAAATTCAAAAAGTTGTCATGACATTCTTGTAGGGCTTTCAAAAAGGAACGTTTTTCGTCTCTTGACTTTTTTCACATTGTGCTTTGTTTCGCCTAAAATGTTAATTTTCTTTTTTTTTTGGGGGGGGGGGGGGGTTTTTTAATGGAACAACTTTTTGAAAAATTTATTTTTTTTTGTTTAAAGTTTTAAAACTTTAGTAGAAAATTCGTTTTTTTTTGTTAAAAATTAATTTTTTTCAACTGAAAATCTAAATATTTTGTTGAAAATTCAAATTATTTGTTGAAAATGAATATTCTCTGGTAATTTGGAATAATTTTACTATAATTACATTGGCTATCTGTTTAAGAAATGTTATCTTAAAAAATCAAAATAAAATAAAAATAATGAATAGGTATGTACCTAATATTTATTAAAAATGTTTAGCAAATGTTGACATAACAATAACAATAGTAATTATATCGTCTTTATCACTTTTTAACATTAGTTATCTAGTATATGACAACTCTGTTTTTTTCATCCTTGACTTTTACCAGGATTGTGTGCTTCAGAATGTGCCTCAACAAAAATACTAGTTTTTTATCACAAGAAGAAATTTTTATATTCCCCAAAACGCGTTCTCTGTATCTAAAGACAACTACAATGGGTTCGGGACGTTTCAGTTTTGCCCCACCTAGGTGGGTGCATTTGAGAATGCCCACACCTAGTTCGGTGCACTTAAAAGCGCTCTCGCCTAGATCGGGGCATTTAGAAATGCCCACTCCTAGGTATATATATATATATATATATATATATTCGGATTACCCAGAAGTATACTAACAGACCAAGGATAAAACTTTGTTTCACAATTAATTCAGGACTTCGAAAACTTATTCACAATACAGCACATCAAGACAACTGCTCACCAGCTCCAAAGCAATAGATCACTTGAAAGGTCACATTCAACAATTAAAAATTTGTTATAAACGAGCATGGAAGACAACCTAAATGAATGGGACAAGAACCTAAAAATCCTAACACTTGCACACAACACTATGAAGCATGAAGGTACTGGTTCCACTCCGTTTGAACTCACTTTCGGTAGAGAAGCTAATTTACCTTGATCTCTGGCCACCACACCAAGCTTAAAGTATTCTGAATTGATCGAGATGTGGAAAAACACACCCAAAAATTATTTGAGAATAGCTCGAGAGAGATTGCAGATTCAAAAAGAAAAATACAAGCGACTTCAAGACTTAAAAATTGTTTTACCTCAACCTATATACGAACTAGGAGATTTGGTTAAACTCATAAATCACCAAAAACAAAACAAACTCTCCCCGAGTTGGGTAGGGCCAGCTGTAATAATAGAAAAGTTAGACAAAAATAATTATGTAATTCTACTAAATGACAAAAGAAGCCGTATCCACGCTAACCAGTTAATGCCTTACTTCTAGGATGGGCACCTTGATTCTACTTTTGACAACGGTGCTTGGGGCTCTGAGCACTCGAGTAAACATCTAAGAATTGAAAGGCAACATTTATAAGGAAGAAATAGGATCAGCTTATCTGTTCGACGAAGAGTGGACCCTCCTAATTAATATCAACCTCACCAGCACGGACGATAGAGTTAACTCAATACAGCGAAATTTAGAATGGATCAGAGTTAACTGCAATTACTGCCCCGAAGATTGTGAAATTAAAACTTTCACTTCCGGCTTCAATAGGTTAAAAATAAAAGAAATATTGCATAATATCCTAGGAAAACGTCGTTACAAGCGCGGACTGTTTAATTTCGTAGGAGATGCGTCAAAAGCACTATTTGGAACATTAGACGATAGTGACCTGCAGTTGATAAATAAACAATTTGACCAAATAGTTAATGACAACAAAATTATGGCACAGACCATAAAGAATCAGACCAAAATTATTAAACTACTACTTGATTCTTCTTCTCAAGACTATAAATAACACTCGGTCACTATACATTCAAAGTAAATTAATAATAATAGAAATTCTGATCGACGAATTAAATGAAGATCTTGATACAGCAATAAATCCATAAA
This sequence comes from Andricus curvator, assembly GCA_932195095.1. Lineage (NCBI taxonomy): Eukaryota > Metazoa > Arthropoda > Insecta > Hymenoptera > Cynipidae > Andricus > Andricus curvator. The sequence continues at coordinate 39,413 of CAKNYM010044727.1, read as the reverse complement.
TTTTGGAAAACATGGTATTGTGCACCCACAAATTTTAATGCCTAAGATGTTGAAAGAAACACTTAGAGAATTCGAAGTTACTTATAAAACGCGATAACATATTGATAACAGCGAAGAAAACATCCACCACATCATGGACTCTTTTACTATCAAAATTGCCATCATCAAAAATCAACTTGTGTATATTATTAGGATCCCTGTTATAAACAAAGAGGAAATTAAAATCCTTAGAATAATCCCTATACCTGAAAAGCTAGATACCATATATGACAAAGACGAATTAGACAAATGTAAATGGATTGAGGAATATAGGATTTGTCAAAGACAGCAACCTGACTTTTTACTTTCTGCTACAGAAACCGATATCTATCGATTTTATTTGCGAAAATGACATATATAATAAGAAACTAATTAGAACTTTCTTGATAACAGGAGATAAATGTAAATTAATGACAGAAAATATCAGAATATTTAGAGATAAAGAAATTCACTTGTTAAACGATAAGTTAGTTAAACTTCCCAGTATTTTTGACATAAGTGAATTACGAAGAGCTAGAATCAGTCTCGATGAAGGCAATAGCCTCCTGGATGATATACAAAGCCGGCAAAGAATTAAAACTTGGACCGAAAATGCTATGACTTCGCTTCAGTACATAGGTTACGCATCTATGGCCCTTGTACTACTATATGTATTATACTAGACTATTATGTGCGCGCGCAAGCGCGCGCTAACTTTTGTATTCATTTTTCTCATTTAATCAATTTTCGAATAACTATTTATTTTTTAATATTTTTCGACCAATCACATTCTTGCTGAAATTATATTCTCAAAGAATGTATTCAGTGAATCCATGTAACGCAGAATTTACTATTACTATTAATAGTATTAAATGGCGATATATCATTTTAAGATTTCAAGTGCACGTTATATGTAATTTAATATATTTAAAAAAACATAATTTTTGTACAATGACATTTGCGGGTACTTTCACGGCCATTTTTTTTTAAATCTAAGCATCAATATACATCGCTGAATCATTAACAAATTAATACCTATAATTTAAACAAACATATTCTGATCCGATTCTCAGTTCTCAATATAAAAATCAATAAACATGTATTTGCACTGGAATGTTTAAATAAATTTTCATAGAAAAAGAAGAGCGTGCCAAAATACATTGCTAAATAATTAAAACATATGTACACGTCATTTTGAAAAATTGAATTCAAATATTCATTTCACGGCCATTTTTGTAAACCTGTGAATCAAGAAACATCGCTAAATCATTAAAACATTATCATATTAGAACTTTTAAATAATTCAGAAAAACAACAGCGTACGACAAAACATCGCTGAATAATTAAAATATATCCACATATAATTTTTAAAATTGAATTAAGATACATGCCTCTCTTTTTTCGTGGTTATCTCAGCGATATAATAAGTCCCACTCCTCAATCACATTACCTTAATGTAAATAATCAATTTATGTGACTTAATTGAAAAAAATTAGAATTCAATCCTTATGTAATTCAATTTTTTGAAAAAATTGATCAGTCAATAGTTAATAATAGTTAATTCATCAGTTCATAACATAAAAATCAATCAACAATATTATTTGCATTGAAACATCAAAATAATGTTTATCTTATATTATTCTAAAAATTTAAATTATTTTTAATCTTTTAAACTAATTCCATAAAAACTTCAAACATATTTACATATAATGTTGAAGATTGAATTTCGATAATTATCTCACAACATCGTAAACATTTTGAAAATTATGAAATTTGAATGGAGGTATTTTAAATATAAATAAACTTTTATTATACAAATCATATCCAATCTTCAATTACATAACGATTCCTACTATACCACAATCTTACACAAGATGTACGTTACCTTTTGGCTTTTTTCATATGAATTCAAAATATATTTTTTCATTTGAAATTGCATTCCAATAAATTTAATTTAGTAATGGCCTTTAAAACTAATTGCAGAAAAAATTAAAATGTATGTACATATCAATTAATCATATCACAACATAAAAAGTAATAAACAGTTATTTTCAGTAAAACCTTCAAATAATTTTTACTTTATATTTTTCTGAAAATTTGAATTAATAATAACGTTTTAAACAAATTTCATAGAAAAGTAAAATATATGTATATATAATATTGAAAGCAGACTTCAGATACCTATTTCACAACATCAAAAAAATTTACAACAATTATACAATTGAAATGAATGTATTTTAAACATGAATAACCTTTTATTATCAAAATTATAGATATTATTCAATTACATATCCTTCACATAAATAATCACTTTATATACATACTTCATTTAAGCAAAATAAAATTTAATCTTTATGTAAGTTAATATTGTGAAAAAAATTAATCAGCTCATAATTAATTAATCTGTGCACAACATAAAAAGCATTAAACTATCATCTTCATCCAGGCATTCAAGTAATTTATGCTTTAAACTTTTTTTTTATTTTCACTTTCTTTTCTGAACATTTGATTTATTTACGGAATTTGTGTGGAAGGTGTGAGTGGAGTGTGAGGGTGGAAGCCGAGGAGGTGAGTAGGGTTGTGTGGGGTGAATTGGGGAGATAAAAAGTGAGTTTCAGCGTGGGTGGGAGGTGGTATCTAGCTGGATAGGGAAAGTGAGGTTAGGTTGGCAAGTAATCGGGGGAGGTCGTGGTCAGGAGTCCTGGGCTTTCGAGGGTTCAAGGGTGGTTCTCGAAAAGTTAGGGGATGCTAAGGGAGAGAAAGGGGTGTCTGCAGGGACTGAGGAATTGAAAAAAAAGGGGGGAAAAAAAAGGAAAATTTGGCGGCGAAAGACGCCAACATTTTGCAGAGACATCTGTTGGTTGCGGCAGGTACTGCACGGATAGATCCCATTTACCGGCGCTAGAGCGGGAGGTGGGCAGCGAGAGTACTGGCAGTGCTGGTAGTGAAACCGACGGGGAGGGAATTTTCCACAAGCCACGACGGCCAACAACGCGTCGCCCGGTGTCGAGCGGTGCGTCGGGGAGAGGGAGAAACCGGGACGGTGGCAACGAAGGAAGCGAGAAGGTAAGGGAGAGAGCGTCAAGCGCAAGTGACGGGGAGGATCTCTTGAAAAGGAAGAGAGACAGCCAAGAGAGTCCGGAGAAAAGCGAGGTCGAGAGCCCGTTTAAAAAAAGCGGGATAACACCGAGGTCACCCCCCAAAAAAATGGAGGGGATGTTGGAAAAGGAGGCTCTCGGGATGTTGTTAGGCGAGATCAGGGGGCTGAGGGAGGACGTAAGGGGGACCAAGGAGCAGATGGAAGGTATGAGGGAAGACCTGCGAATCAGAGATGAGAAATGGGAAAAGGAGGTGAAAGAGCTGAGAGAGAGAGTAGATGGGTTAGAGAGGGAAAGAAAAGAAAAAGAAGTTAAAATAAAACAGATGGAAGAGGAGATTAGGGCGTGGAAAGAAAGGACGGAAAAAAGGCTTGAGAAGGTGGAGGGCAGGACGGAAATGGAAATAGGAGTCGGGGGTAGCGGGGGCGAGATTAAAGGTATTTGGGAGAGGGTAGGGAATATGATAGAAGAGAAAGTGGGAGAGCGTAGGAATGAAAAGGAGGAGAGGGCGGATAGGGAAAGGATAAGGGCAATGGAGTTGAGAATGGAGAGAAAGGAGAAGGCAGACAGGAGAAATAATATTGTGATAAGAGGGTTGAAGATGAAGAGCGGGGAAGAAAGGGAGGGCGTGGAAGCGCTGCTACAGAGCATAGGGTGGAATAAAGGCAGGGTAGGGAAAGTTAAGTTGGAGGGGAGAAAGGAGAAAGAAGTGGCGGTTGTGGAGTTGGAGAGCTGGGAAGAAAAATTGGGGGTAATGAGAAATAAAAATAGGATAAAGGATAAGGAAGTTTTCATCGATCACGATTTGACGAGAAAGGAAAAGGATGTACAGAGAATGCTGTACGACAGGGCTAGGAGGGAGAGGAGTGAAGGGAGATCGGCGAAGGTAGGATATCGGAAAATAAAAATAGACGAGAAAATGTGGGTGTGGGACGAGGAGAAAGAGGTGTTGAAGGAAGTGCAGGGGAATTTGTTTCGTAGGAAGTAGGGGGGCGGGGGTAATGCAGGGTAGAGGAGATTTGAAGGTGCTTTACTGGAACGTAGCAGGGGTAAAGAAGAAGGATGAGGAGTTCTGGAGGTATATCCAGGAATTTGATGTGGTAGGACTGGTAGAGACGTGGGTGGAAAGAAAGGAATGGGATAGAATAGAGCCAAAGCTGCCAAGGGGGTATAGGTGGAGACTCCAGGAGGCGGTCAGAGTGAAGAAGAAAGGAAGGGCTAGTGGGGGAATTATAACGGGGATTAGAGATGGATTAGAGGAAGAAGCTCACGGAGAGGTAGATGGGGAGGGAGTGCAAATGAGGAAAGTAAAGATAGGAGGGGTAATGTGTAAGTTTGTGACAGTGTACAATAAGGATGGGATGGAAAGAATTAAAGAAAGGGTGGAAGACCTGTTAGGTGAAAGAGAAGAGGGTATGGTGGTACTGGGTGGGGACTTTAACGCGAGGATGGGGAGGGAAGGGGGCCTTTACAGGGAAGGGGAGAGCTTCGAAAGGAACTCAAAGGATAGGTTAATAAATAAGGAGGGGGAAATTCTAAGGGACTGGATGGAGGATAGAGGCTGGGCGGTGGCAAATGGTATGGCAACTGGGGACGAAGAGGGAGAATACACATACGTAGGTAAGGTGGGGGTATCGGTAATAGATTATGTAGTTATGAATATGCAAGGGTGGGAGGAGATGGAGAGATTCGCAGTAGAAGGGAGGGTAGAATCAGACCATCAGCCATTAGGGTTGTGGATAAGGGGTGAGAACGGCGGAAGGCAAGGTGGGGAAGAAGTGTCGACGGGGGAGAGGGTTAGCTGGACGAGGGAGGCGATAGAGAAATATAAGGAGCAGTTAGGGAAGGTACGCTTCGAAGGGGAGACGGTGGAAGAGATATGGGAGGATTTAAAAGAGAAAGTGAAAGGGTGCGTGCAAAAGAAGGTATTCAAAAAGAAGAAGAAAGGAATGGTGAAGCCGTGGTGGGATAGGGAATGTAAAAAGATGAAAAGAAAGGTGAAGAGGAAGTATAAGAAGTGGAAAGAGGGTACTGCGAAAAGGGAGGAGTACGTAGAAATGAGGAAGGGGTTTAGATTGATGTGTAAGAAGAAAGAACAGGAAAAGGAGAAAGAGATGGAGGAGGAGTTAGGAAATGTTAAGACAGAAGGGGACGTCTGGAAGATAATAAATAGGTTTAGGAAGCGTAGAGTAGGGATAAGCGACAAGATAGGGAGTGAGGAGTGGAGGGAGTTTTTTAAAGAATCATTTCAGGGCTCAGATTCAAGGAAGAGAGATGATGGGAGTAGAAGAACGGGGGAGGCAGAGATGGAGGAGTTGAATGACGAGGAGATAGAGAAACAGATAAGGAAGTTAAAAAGGTCAAAATCAGCAGGGCTGGATGGGCTAGAGAACGAAGCATGGCTGTTTAGTACACAGGAGGTTAGGGAGAGGCTGAAGGAGGTAGTGAAGAAAGTATGGAGGGGGGAGGGATTCCCACGAGGGTGGAGAGAAGGATTAATAGTGCCTCTATATAAGAAAGGAGAGAGGGATAGGCAGGAAAATTATAGGGGGATTACGCTAATGAATACGGCGTATAAAGTATACGCGATGGTAGTAGCGGAGAGGCTGCGGAAGGATGTCGAGGGGAAAGGAATATTGCCAGAGACGCAGGCGGGCTTTAGGGCAGGTAGGAGTACTATCGACAATATCTACGTTCTACAGCACGTGGTGGATAGAGAATTAGCGAAGAAGGGATCGAGAGTGTACGCGTTTTTTGTGGATCTAAAAGGCGCGTTTCCGTCGGTAGATAGGGGGAGGTTGTGGGAGGCGATGCAGGAGAGGGGAGTGGAGAGAGGCCTGATCGAGAGGGTAAGGGAGATATATGAAGAAACCAAAGATAAGGTAAGAGGAGGACAGGGGATTTCGGAGGGATTCTGGATGGATAGGGGGTTAAGACAAGGGTGTCCGCTTAGCCCGACGCTTTTTGCGATTTTAATTGCGGATATGGAAAGTAAGCTGGAGGCCGGAGTGGTAGGAGGAGTCAGGATAGGAGGGGTTAGAATTTGGTCGCTAGCGTATGCAGATGACATAGTGTTGTTGGCAAAAAGCGAGGAGGCCTTAAAGGAAATGATGAAGAGGTTGAGAAGATACCTGGATAAGAACAGGTTAGAACTGAATGCGGAAAAGTCCAAGGTTATGGTTTTCAGAAAAGGAGGTGGAAGGGATAAGGAAGGGGAGTGGAAGTGGAAGGGAAAGGCGGTGCAGGCGGTGAAAGAGTTTGTGTACCTGGGCTTCTTGTTTCGGAGGAATGGCGGAGTGGATGGTCACATAAAAGAGAGAGTGAGGAGGGCAAATGTGGTGATGAGGCAGGTGTGGGGGTTGGGAAAGAAGTTATTCGCAGATGATTTTGGAAGGAGAATGAAATTGTTTGACTCACTAGTGATGAGTGTGCTATTGTATGGAGTAGAGGTGTGGGGGTGGAAGGAAAGCGAAGAGGTAAATAGGATACAGGAGAGGTATGTAAAGTGGACACTGGGGTTGGCAAGGAACACGCCTAATTATATTGTCAGGAGGGAGACGGGGAGAACGAGTGTAGGGATTCTAGCGGGGAGTCGAGCGTGTAAATATGAGGAGAAATTTTTGGAAGAGGGGGGAAGTAAGCTGGTTAGGGAGTGTTGGTGGGAGAAGGAGAACAGGAGAGGAGGAGGGAAGATGGAGGTTGAAAGAGAAAGGTATTTTAGAACGAATGGACTGCATATGGATGAATTGAGAAGGATGCATGAGGAAGGAAGGAAGGTATATGAGTTGGTTAAGAAAAACAGCATGGAGAGAGAGAAGACAGCAGGGGAAGAGAGAATAAGAGAGACAAGGTTTAATGGGAACTATGTGTGGATTATGCCAAAGGCGAGAGCGCAATATTTGTGTGAGAAAGGAGAGAAAGGAAGTCAGGAGCTTATAGCGAGTATGAGATGTGGTTGCATGGAGGGTTTCAATAGGTTCTGGCTCGCTAGGGAAAAGAGGATGTGTGAACTATGTGGGAAGGGGGAGGCAAGAGTGGAGCACTGGTTGGAGGAGTGCGTGGAGGTGGAAAGGAGTGGGATAAGCATGGAGGTATTGATGCATGAAAGGGGGGACAAAAGGGCAGTAGCATGGGTGAAGGGAGTATTGGGTAAGATGGAGAAGAAGAGAAGGAAGGAGGAAGAGGAATGGAGAAGGAAAGATTGTAAATAGAGGAGGAAGTAAATATAAGTAATTGTAAATATTGTAAATAGTAGATAAGTATTAGGTATTAGTCGCGGAGGCAGAGTTTGGTAATGCGAGGCAAGCAAGAAAGTAGGGACATGCGAGCGAGGCGAGGCGAAGCGAGGAAGGCAATGCGATAAGAGCGAGCGGCATTAGATATAAGGTGTGGAAGGATGTTAGTTTTAAGGGTTAGTTGTAAGAAAATTCTGTAAAAAATGGAAGTGTAAGCAAGTGAATTTTTTAAGGCCAGCAGGCCAAAAAATAAACGTTTATCTCTATATAATTTTGAAAATTAAGTTCAGATAATCATTTCACAACATCACAAACATTGACAGAAATTACGTAATTGGAATAGATGTAAATAAACTTTTATTATACAAATTATGGTCAATATTCAATTACATAACCTTGATGTAAATAATAAATTTATGTACTTAATTGGAACAAATCAAAATTCAATCTTTATGTAATTTAATATTGTGAAAAAAATTAATCAGATATTAATTAATCAATTGGTTCGAAAAATAAAAAGCATTACACTATGACTTTCATTAAAACATTTAATTAATTTTTTCATTACATTAGTTTTAAATTTTTACTTTCATTTCTATAAATTTAATTTATTCGTAACCTTTTATACTAAGTTCAGAAAAAATAAATCATATTTACATATATTTTTGAAAACTAAATTCAGATGCTCATTGTACAAAATCAGGCACATTTGAAAAATTATTTAATTGTAATAAAGGTATTTGAAATATAAATAAACTTTTATTATACAAATTATATAATTGAATATTGGGTATTATTATAATAATAATACTAATACCCAATATTCAATTATATAACCTTCAAGTAAATTATCAATTTATGTTACTTAATTTAGAAAAAAACTAAATTTCAATCTTTATTCAACTTATTATCGTGAAAAAAATTAATCATCTAATAACTAATTAATCATTTCACAAAATAAGAATCTTTAAACTATATTTTTTATTAAAACATTCAAATAATTTTTACTCAATGTTTTTTTTTTAAATTTGAATTTTTATTTATTGATAACCTTTTAAACTAATTCCAGAAAATGTAAGTTTTAATAGAATAAGTTAATAACTAAATAATCAGTTGATAACATAACAAGCATCAAACAATTAATTTCATTGAAACATACAAATAATTTTTACATTATATTCTTCTTTAAGTTTGAAATTGCATTTCTATACATTTAAATTATTAATAAGCTTTCAAAAAAATTCAAACAAAATTAAAATATCTGTACATATAATTTTAAAAATGCAATTGAGATACTTGTTTAATAAAATCATAGGCATTTAAAGGATTATATAATTCTAATAGAGGTATTTCAAAAAAAAAAAACTTTTATTATAAAAATAATAGCCCACATTCAATTA
>CAKNYM010044727.1:0-25662 GCA_932195095.1 Andricus curvator | reverse complement strand
ACATAAAAAATTTAATTTAGGTGAATTGTTGATGACTTTGTTAATATTTTTAAAATGTATTTCTCTAATTTTTGGTGACCTCTATATTAAAATTAAAATCAACAGAAGTATAAAAGTAGATTTCTTATTTTATCGATCACCGATAATAGGGAGATTTTGCATATCGTTCCGTAGCTTGTGGTAAACACTAAAGTGACGTGTGGACGTTACTGCGCATGCTCTGCGAGTTTAGGGTTGCCGCTTTCCGTAGCTTCTGGTAAACGCTAAAGTCACGTGTTGACGTTACTGCGCATGTTCTTCGAGTTTAGCGTACCGTTTACCGCTATCCGACGTTCGTTAACGTATCATTTACTACAACATGGCGACTACCATGATCTGGACCAATGGAGGTTACCTGTTTTTATATGAAGGATAGAACGAAGTGTATACACGGAACTATCGACGTATTAAAACATTGTTTTGGAAATTGCTATAATAATTGCAGTTTTGGTAATAGAGCCATTACACAACACGTTAGCACACAAAATGCCATACGTATGTTGCAACGAGGCACTGACAATGCGAATTTTGTAATGGAAACTAATCGTGCCAATTATGTAAGGGAATCCAATAATGCGAATTTGAAATAGAAACTAATTATACAAATTTTGTAGTAGAAACTAGGACCGTGAGAATCAGGAGAAAATAGAATTTTTAGAAGACTAAAAACAGTCTAAATCAAGGGGTGTAACAGAGGCTGTAACAAAGGCTGTAACAAAGACCTTACCTCCGCATGCGGGGCTCTGCGGGGGTGGACCTATATTTCCCTAGCTACTCGTGGGAATCAAATGGAGAAGCTAAAAAATCTAAACAGAAGTGTGTGTGAGGAGTTGGGAGGAGAATTGGACGTGGTGGAAGATCTTGACACCAGTCAAAAGACGCAGGCTGGACTTGATATTATAAACGCAGAAAAATGGAAGGAGCTGATTGCAAAAACCCTGAATGATTTGAAGGGTGTGCTGCAGGGGATGCTGCATTTCTGCGACACGAAGCGCAACATTTTTATGCTGATCAGGGATGGCCTGGCTAAAGCACGGAGTGCAGTGTTCGATCTGGAACGGTCGATAAAGTACAACGATATGTTTCTCAAAGATGCCATCAAATACGTTGGAATCGACATCGGTAAAAAATTTACCGAACTTAAGAAGACGGCTAAGGCTAAGTCCTTAAGGACCTCAAGAAGAAGGTGAAACCGGACACCCTTGCTGTCAAAATCAAGGGTGTCCGAGAGAAGAGGAAGGGAGAGGTCCTGATCGAGGTAGGTCCTGCAGCAGACGGTAGGATAAAACTGTCTTCTGCTATCAGGGAGGTGGTTGGTGTTGGCAGCTCCGTTCGCGAGCTCTTCCTGCGAGGGGTGCTCGAGGTCATGGATCTCGACACAACACCAGACGCAGAAGAGGAGATGGAGGCCGTTCAGAAGCACTTCGGTGGTATCGAGTCGGCCAGTGTGAAGGTGAGCATGACGAAGAGGGCCTTTAGGGGACACCTAAAGGCCTACGTAGAACTTAACGAGGAACTTGCGGCGAGACTTGTTCGGACAGGGCATCTTAAGGTGGGTTGGATGTCCTGTAGAGTCTGAAAAAAGACGGAGGCGATAAGATGCTACCACTGCTTAGGCTTCGGCCATATAGCAGCGGGCTGCAAGGGTCCAGATAGGACCAAATTATGTTGGAGGTCAGACCTATTTTTAATTGCATTATATCATGTGATATGAAATTTGTGATATTTTAAGTGATTGGACAGATCTTTCTTCTAAAAATTTGTAAAATTCCAGGTAAAAAAATAGATTCACTCTCATTTCCCGGCATTTCCCGGTAATAGCAAATTTCTAGTAATTTCTCGATCCTGCGGCCACCCTGATTTTGATTATATTTGTTCAAATTGTTATGTATAGCTATTTTCATAATAAAACAACGTAAAGCGCAACTTTATTTTTCTGAATCCTATGTCATCTCCATTTTAAAATTATCTGAGTATTCGACAGCGTGCGTTATCCTGACACCTTTAGAAATGCTAAAAGTGAATACTAAAGTTGATTTCGTTGGCAATTCTCAATTTTAGAGCATTCAACGCCTAAAACAGTGTAAATAGGAATCAAAGTGTATACAATTATCTGCAAATTTATAAAACGACAACTTTTTATCTCTAAAAATAATTCACGACCTTCAGAAGTCAATGTTGAGTTTAAAAAATATTTTCGTTAAGAGTTGCGGTATAGCGAATCGTCGCCAAGTACAAAAAAGCTACCAAGAATCGTTTTCTTATCTGAAATAATCAAATTTTTTAACTCCTTAAACAATTTTTATACAGAAATCCACATTTTGATAATGATTGAATGAGTAGGGTCCATTTCTTTTGAAAAATTAATTTAAAATTCCTGCCATGACTTTTTGCAACGATACATTGCCAATTGACAACAAATGTTAATTATTTGACCAATGTTTAGACAGACATGCACGGTTTCACTCTATGTGAATTATCCTTTTTTCTTGCGTTTTTTGTACTAACTGTCAGGCAGATCAAGAATTACAGGTGTTTCAACATTATTTTTAAGTTTCAGTATTAGGAATTTTTTTAAACAAATCACATATAATAATATTTCCTGACTTAGCCTTATCGAAAACGCCGATGCAATTCAATCACCGTTCGACGTATGCGAGAAGGACTTATCTACTGTGGAAATATCTGAACAAGATTCGTAACTATCTTAAAACTAAAACATTGCTTACTTTTTTTTTCTCGTGTCGTCTCTTTCCGTGTCAGCCAGGTAGATAGCAATTGTACTGCGACGGCCGTAGACGTCCTGCTACTATGCGGTTGAACCGGGCGTGGCTCGATGATGCGTTTCTTACAGAGGCTTATTGCTTCGTTCAGCGGGCTCTCTCTGGGATGGGAAGATCGTCAGATCTTTTACCAAGGTTCCGTAGATGCCTTGGGAGTCTCAGCTTCTGGTGGTCGTTGCCTGGGCTGCGAACAGAATCCGTAGAGTCCTGGTTCGAGTCGAAGATCCTCGTTGTTTGAAATTACTGGGGGTATTCCGTAGATACTTCTTCCCCAGGATATCGTGAACGGAATCCTGGCAGGATCGCCAATTTTGTAATGGTCTGGAGAATAATGGACCTTTTCTTTGTATAAATGCCTGAACTATGAGACAGGACTTCTTTATTGAATGTTGATCTTTACTGCTAAGCGGTAGGGAGCAGACTAACTCCCTACACAAGGGATGCGTTACGCAACCACGTCACCCTAAGGCCCATGCCTAGACGAAAAAGTGGGGAGAATAGCCGATGCTGTTATACTTTACGATTTAATAAATATATTGCTAATTATTTTGGAAACTGCTATTCTTTTTCTTGATTAATTTCCTTCTTGCCTTATTTACTTCTTTCGCAATAAGCTACTCAATTTTCGTCTTGCATTATTTAGATTTTTTTGTAAACTTTAATTCTTTTTTACGTATTTGTAACCAATTATACAAAATTAGAAGAAAAAAATGTCTTCCATTTCTGCAAAGTTTTCTCATTAAATTATAAACGAAAATTAAGACATTTTATATATAACTAAATCATGAACTTTTTGATAACACCGAAATATATTTTTTTATAAGTTCAAAAAATTAGATTTATGTTCATTTTTCCCAATCATGAATTGTTAAAAGTATATAATGGAGGATTTTATTCTTGATATTAATTATTATTATTTTTAAATGTTAAAATAGATTTGAATTAGCCGTTCTGTATTGATAAGTATTCCAATTTTATTTCTGAAATAGCAACATTTAAACACATGCGAATTCTCGTATTAAAAAGTTTTCACATTTGTTCTGAACTTCCTCTCATTCATTCGCACTCGATAGCATTCAAATAAATGCGAGCTCTCGCATTAACAAGTTTCCACTTCAAGTTTAACTTCTTCTCATTTATCTGCATTCAATAGTATTCAAATTAATACGAACTTTCGCATTAAAAAGTTTTCATTTTGCTCTAAACTTTTCTCTCATTCAATCGCCTTCAGTAGCATTCAAATCAATGCGAACTCTCGCATTAAACAGGATCCATTAATTTGTAATTTTTTTCGCATTTAATCGAATTCAAGGTTTAGACATGATATGCGAAGTATCGCATTCGATAGTTTTGTATTGCACCCCAATGAATGCGAAGCAATACTTTTAAATTTGACTTTTTTGCAGAGATCGCTGTATTCCATCAAATACAGCGATGTATAACACTTGGATTGTGAGACAAAGATTATTCCATAGAATGCAGTGATATATAGCACTTTTAAAACATTTAAAAAAAAATTTTGTTTAGAATTTATTAAATTTAACATTTTTCAAATATCAATTACACATCAAAGAATAATCAGTATTAATTTCGTGAACTGAACTGATCGGGAATGTTCTTATTTTTAATTAATTATTAATTTCCTTATATGACCCAATTATTTCATGGAACAGGGCGATCGTAGCGCCGCCTATCGGCCGACTGATGAATTTCGCCCGTCAAGTGGAACCCGTAAGCGACAACAACTTCTGCAACAAAAGTGGGAGAGTCGGATAGGGCTGATGTAACTACTAGATAACTAGTCCCTTAAAACATAATAGAAACTTTTCATTTTATACAAAAAGGTCGGTCGACAGACCGACCATCTACAATTTATAGGTTACCCAGATAACAATCGTGCGACGCACAGTACTCGCATGCGTGCGAGGCACGCTGTGCGAGTCATAACACATGCATGCAGCCATCACCTGTCGCAATGCTGTGATGGGTAGGTAGAGTGCGTGCGTAATGCGTCTCATATCGCCATCACGGCGTACTTCTCGTATGACTGCGTATGACAGCCTGTCTGCGAAGCATGCGTGCGTTCATCCTGTAGATAATAAATAATTCCATAATAATGATCTAATTAGATCCTAGATATTTTTTATTTATCAAAATTGGAATATTACAAATTGTATCATATGAAGAAAATATACAAATTATTAGTCCGCCTTTTCATGGAACAATATTTGAAAAATTTCCAAATACTTTTTCTAACTTTTTCTAATATATATATTTATTTATATTTATATGTATAATATTTTTCCAAATTAAAAAGAAAAATATCTTTCTTACTTTTGTTTAGCTGGAAAATTAACTTCGACAAAAAACAAAATTTCGAGGCAAGAAAACGACGAAGTCAATCGGAGTTATGTGGTTAGAAAAAATATTTTGAACTCTGAAAGTTTGCTCCATGAAAATAGGCTGTCTATAATGCATGACTGTACTATTTTAATATCTTCGACGTATGTTATTTATTTCAAAACCTAATTTTAAACTTTATTGGGCTATCTAAACAGTTCCAATTAATCAAAAATGTTTATTTTGTATTTAAATAATATTTTGAAAATTCCTAATTTGAATTTTAAATGAGTTTTTTTTTTAAATGACATTGTTGGTAAAATTATAATTTTGAATTTGAATTTCAAATAGCGCATGAAAGACTTTTTATTTTTTATAACTGCAATTTGTAATTTTAATTGCAGAACATTTAGAATTACTGTTTAGAAATTGGTTGAAGTATTTGCAGAAACCCAACTTTAATGTTTAATCGAATTTTCCTAATTTTGAGTACTTATTTTTTTAATACTTTAATACATCTTTAATTTTCTAATGAATTTTAATCAATTTTATAATGATGTTCATACTTTCAAGTTGAGATAAGAAGTTTAAAAAGCGCGCTCAGTTTTTGAAAACGATATCTTTGAAATGATGATGGCCGTCGCGCGCCCACGTAGTCTCCCCGCTCTGTCTTCCGCAGTCTCCCGCCATCAGCCCGCGTTTACCGCTTTGTTTATAGTTTTCCGCGTTTAATTCGTTATTGTTTTCGGATATAATTTCAAAGTGAAGTGTTTTTAGGTGTTTATGCTTATTGGATACGATCGAGTGTAGCATAAGGCAGCTTTGATATCAATTGCAGAGTAGGTATCAGTATACAAACATAACCTTATTTTTTCTTATATTATCGTGCCATTATAATATATCGTGCTCACTATCAATGTTATAGAAATATAACATTTTGAATAACTTAGAATAACTCGTACATTGTATATTTAAATATATAAATAGTATTTTAGGATTCAGGGTACAGTCGCACGATGATCGCATTTCACACGCACGCGTGCGACCATCACCCGTGCGAGCGATATGCGTCTCATATGAGGACGCATCTATCATCCGTGGTGAACGCACGCGTGCGGATTAATCCGCCTGCGTGCGTGCACTGTGAGTCGCATATGCGTTTCACATTGTTATCTGGGTTAGGAAATGTTAACAATAGTTGTTTGCAACATTACTTGTACAAAAATTAGTTTTTGTATTCACTTACCATTGTAGTTCTTTTAATGTTAGGCCAATATGTGTCCCGAATTTGTGTCCAGTTTTTTCAGGTGAAATTACACCTAAGGACAAGGCAAAACAATTGGAAACCTACGTGACCTTAAAGAAATATAATTGCTGGGAAGTAGCCAAGCGATTATATCTGTACTATACTAGGCAATCCGTTAGTAAAAAAAACTACAGCGCAGCAATTCTGGTTCTTTAAAGTTACATAGGTAGGTAGGAACCTGTATAGGAACCTTTATGGTAATGTGTGTAGTTTCTCACGTAGGAAACTATGCAGGACTCTATGTAGGATCCTATATGGATTCCTTTAAGGGACCCGATATAGGCACCTATATAGGTATTTGCACTGCCGTGATTTAGAAGAACACCGTTAACTGCAAAATGAACGAAGCCGACAAAATTGACAAAAACTGTTCGAATCTTTATTTGCGCGTATCGCGGATTCTAATTCATTTTCTAAACTTTTTTTATTGTTTTTGACTAATTTTCATATGATCTTTTCATTTCTGCAAGGAAAATTATTTAAAAATGTTAATTATTGAAAATGCAGTTAACGGTGTTGATTGGGATACTGAAATTCGGAAAACGCCGTAACGGGCAGTTACGGCTCTCTTCGAATTACGGACCTCAGAAATAGGCCTGCCGTGATTTGAAAGAACGTCGTTCACGGCAAATAGAATATGAAAGAGTGGAATTATTACAAATATTATTATTATTCAATTATGAAATTATAATTATTGTGAAATATTGCATATTAATAATATTATTATCAAGAATTTTTTAATTTTTAATTGTAAATTTTCAAAATTAAATACTCTTCAATTTTAAAAGATTTCCAATTAAAACTTCTGCATTTCTTGTATTATTTAGTGAATATTACAACGTAAAATAGCCGCATTTACGATTTTCCTTACACAAGTTACAATTTGAAATAGTAAAATTGAATAAATTCTACGAAAAAAGAGTGTTCAGAGATCAAATGATGCATGTTAAATGGTTAATTTAGACATTTACGAAAAAAAAAACAATTGTCCTTTAATTTAAATTATATAATCTCTTGTTATTCTCATATAAACAAAAATTGAAAAAAGAAAGAACTACGTGTAAACTCAATATAAAAGAACAGAACATTTTTATTTTGCAATTTGGTCACGGAAAAAAGTGAATGGCTAAATTTACAGAATTTGATTGTTATGAATAACATCTACATTATATTGAATGACAAATTTCACTGCTAAATCAAAATACGTAATAGTAAACAATAATAATACATGAAGTATTGAAGATCTACTAAATAATGATAATTAAAATAAATATGAGTGGATATAATTATGCAACAATAATTATTACATTCGTAAGTATTATTAGGATTAATGATAAATTCATCATTTAATTATTTAACTAATTTAAAGATTTTTTAATTAATTAAGTTTTTCTTTATTATTGTTTATTAATAATATTATTAATATAATTACAATAAGGCAAATTCAAAAATAAATACATATTTAACTTCGAAACCTGTGAAAACATCAACTTAAATTAAAAGACTTTTTGAATATCCTATATAAGAAAACACGTAACTAATTATGCAGGCCGGTTCTAATGTGTGGCGTGTTCTCAAACCAGTTTCGTGCGATGTGTGAGTTTGTGGCGTGTTCTCAATGAGAGAGTTTACCGCTCACAAGGCGGCGCTGTCGAACTGACCAAATGGACACGAAATTCAAAGTCATAATTAGCAAAGTTAAGTTTTTTAGAAGAAATTTATAGAAAATAATTTGAAAAAAAATATGAATCGTGGATTGTAACTAAATGAAAGACGAATTGGCAAAATAGAAAAGCATTTTTGAAGGGATAGTAAGGGAATTTGGCAGATCGGGAATTTTTTACAGATGATAGGTAAGGTAGGTTTGGATTGACGATGAAAACTTTGTATTTACCAAATCCAAAATGCTTTTCGATTCAACGCTGAGACCATTTTTCGTATAAGGTATGATATGATTTAAAATAAATTTTTAAGACAAATTTAATATTATTCATAAAATGTAATATTTTTTGTGCATTCTAGAATATTTATTTCTCTATTTAGAGAAAAACTTAAATTCTACAATGTAAAATTAAATTCAACGAAAGCACAAATATTAAAAAATCATATATATATATATATCATGCCAACGGCCATACCACGCTGAAAAAACCAGTTCTCGTCCGATCACTGAAGTTAAGCAGCGTTGGGCGCGGTTAGTACTTGGATGGGTGACCATTCGAGAATACTACGTGCTGTTGCCCCGTCGTGGGTGTGGTGAGCCCACACTTGTAGTTATTTACCACAAGAAACTATCCACCTAAAAACACTACCCGAATCGGGTAGTGTCACGCCTACCCTGAAAGGGAAATGGCTTAATGGTATATAACATAAGCAAAATGAACTATAATATGAAATAAGTCACAGTGTTGACATTTTTAAATTTGAAGGTACCTCATAAGGTTTATTTTTGATCAAAATGTTATGAATTTGTTCTTTTTTCTAAATTTTTGAAGCTGAAATGTATAAAATTACACTCTGAAATTCGTCAATTCGGCTATTTTGAGGTTTGGTTACAGAAGGTAAACACTAAGCTGAAGTCGGCCAAATATTTAAAAATTCATATTTCTCGCAGTAGATCAGGTATTCATTTTATCTCCCTCAAAATTTCGCGTTGGCCCCGATCCTTTTTCTAAAAAAAAAAAAAAATGAATTTTGAAAATAACCCTAAGTATTGCTATTTTACGGGTTTGGTTACAGAAGGTAAAGACTAAGCTGAAGTGGGACCAATATTTGAAAATTCAAATTTCTCGCAGTCAAATCACAAACGTCAACTTCGACTTAGTTTTTACCTTGTGTAACGAAACCTCAAAATAGCAATAATTCGGTATATTTTGAAAATTGTTATTTTGGTGGAAACAGGCCCGGGACCAACGCAAAATTTTAAGGGAGGTAAAATGAAGACCTGACTTACATATAGGTGTAAATCCGTGACTTTTTCATTTTTTCCCCTACGGTTTATTCATTCGCAAAAATGGATAAAACGTAGAAAGTGACGAATTTCAAAATAAAATTTTATATATTTTACCTTCAAAAATGGAAAAAAGCCTCAAATTCAAAAAAGTATTGGCATGAAACCTCTGCGCACAATTTGCGGGAAAACACTGATGGACAAAGTGAGAAAAGAAATAATCATCAAAGAATGTAGTGTAAAAGAGACAATAGTTAACACATGGAAAAGAAATCAGTTAAGATGTTTCGGACATGTTGAAAGAATGAAAGATGAACGTCTAACAAAACAAATGTATAAAAGTAAAGTAAATGGCAGTATGCCCAGAGGCAGACCGCAGAAAGAAGGGTTAGAATGTGTGAATGAGACCTTAATCCGAAAAGACATAAGAAGCCATAGAAACAGGAGAGCTTGCATGAAAAAATGCATGGACGTGAAGGAAGCTAGAGAAGTATGCCAGGACAGAAAAGTGTGGCGGCAAATAGATTATGAAAAGAATGTGACTAGAGTGAATGACGCCTGAAACAAAAGACCTTGGATACTAATGGGCCCGAGTGGGGAACCTCACATAACAACCTTGTGAAACTCTTTACTTGGTGTGATCGCTAGAGATATTGATCAGCAACCTGGGTCGGAGCAGTGTTGCGGAACGAACGTGTTATTTAAATAAATGACACGAAAATTCTAGATCAATCTGAAAAATCTATACCTCCTTCCCAACACTACTATTTTCCAACGAAGCGAGTCACGTCTACCCCGGAAGGGAAATGAAATTCGATAACTGCTATTTTTCTACACATTTTCAACAAAAAATAACGTATTAAGATGTTTTTTCTTTAATTTTGGGTTAGCTTTCTTTGCTGATTACAAATTTGTTGAGAAATTCTCAAAAAAATTATATCTTATGTCAGCAATGCAAAACCATTTTATTTATCTTCCTACATTTTACCAACAATTTACTGTTAATTGCATTGAGTGTAAAATGTACCTTATTGTTTACAACAAATATATGTAATCAATTACCCTGGACAATTTTTTTTTTTTTTAATTCTCAAAATGTTGTCTACAAACTAAACAAAATTGTTGTTTCTTTTTTTCTTAATCTGAAAAAATAAAGTTATTATGCAGAAAAAAGTACTGCAGCTATTATTTCCATACAATTTCATTTATTAACATCAGTTTAGTCGATTTCAGAGTTTTCAAAAATCCACTATATACTTTCTTCGACCGTTTTAACGGATCATCTAGTGTAGGTAAAATATTACTAAAATTATACACCTTTATACACTATATCGATTACAAATTATATTATTGTAATATTAGAATAGACTTACACAACTTCCGGACCATTCAAATTTAAATGGTCTGGAAGTCGTGGATGTATATTTTAATTTTCCACATTCGTTCGTTTCTCCCAGCCGTAAAAGAAAATAAGACTACATACCATCTCTCATAGTCCTTTCACATTATTGTAATATAAAATATATATATATATATATATATATATATATATATATATATATATATGTATAGACTGTACGTTGTCACCTCCGTGTAGTTCACCCTACGTTCTCGCCTCCGCTTTTTTCCGTGAAAATATTTGAAATTTATATGCATATATACGTTGAGGGGGGCCTTCTGATCAGGTTTCTCAAAAGAGGGGTAACAATTTTTCATTTTGGAATTTATATATATTTGTGATACTGGATGTACGAAGTGACCTCCTCTATCCTTCATATAAAAACAGGTAACCTCCATTGGTCCAGACATGGTAGTCGCCATTTTGTAGTAAATGATACGCTAACCAGTGGCGTAACTACGTTTAAAAAGTTTGCGTTCGGATTTTCAATTGTTTCTGCATTGGTGGGGGCCCCCTAGCTTGCGGGGCTTGTGTTCCCGGAAAACATGGAACACCGGTAGTTACGCCTATGACGCTAACGAACGTCGGATAGCGGAAAAGGACAACGCTAAACTCGCAGAGCATGCGCAGTAACGTCAACGCGTGACTTTAGTGTTTACCACAAGCCACGGAACGTTATGCAAAATCTCGGTATTATCGGTCATCGATAAAATAAGAAATCTACTTTTATACTTCTGTTGATTTTATTTTTAATACAGAGGTCACCAAAAATTAGTGAAATACATTTTAAATATATTAATAAAGTCACCAACAATTCACCTAAATTACATTTTCTATGTATTATGCATAATAATCATTCATTAAAATAGATGAAAACTCGTAACCTCCATCGTAGTTTTATGGAGGAAGTTTTCTTAAGTCGTCACTTTGTGAGTCATAGGGTGACCTCTATTTATAAAAATAAAAACTAACAGAAGTAAAAATGTAGATTTCTTATTTTATCGATCGCCGATAATTATTTCGATTTATTAATTGAATTTTTCAATGAAAGTTATAGTTCCATGCTTCTTATTTTCTGAACTGATTGATTCATTTTTTTTAAGTGTTTGATACATTGTGAAATTACTATATATGAATTAAATTTTCAAAATGATATGTACATATATATTTTAATTTTTTTTTAAATCAGTTTTAAAGATTACTATTGAATTAAATGTAGAGAAATGCAATTTCAAATAAAACACACACACACACACACACACACACATATATATATATATATATATATATATATATAATGTAAAAATTACTTGAATGTTTCATTGAAAATAATTCTGTAACGTTTTTTATGTTATGAACTGATTAATTAATTATTAACTGATTCTATTGAAACTTATATTTTCTGGAATTAGTTTAAAAGGTTATTATTAAATCAAATATTCAAAAATGAAATCTCAATTTAAAAAAATATATAAAGTAAAAATTATTTGAATGTTTTAATAAAATTTATAGTTTAATACTTCTTATTTTTTGAACTGATTGATTATTTTTCATCTGATTAATTTTTCTCAAAATATTAAATTACATGAAGATTGATTTTGATTTGTTTCAATTAAGAACAGAAATTTATTATTTACTTTAAGATTATGTAATTGAATATTGGCTATAATTTGTATAATAAAAGTTCATTTACATTTAAAATACCTATATTCCAATTACGTAATTTCTGCCAATGTTGGTGATGTTGCGAAACGATTATCTGAATTTCATTTTCAAAATTATATGTATATATGTTTTAATTTTTTCTCAAATTACTAAAAAGTGTTAATAACAAATTAATTTTTCAGAAATGAAAGTGAAAATTTAAAAAAAAGTGATATAAAAATTGTTTGAATGCCTGAATAAAAATGATAGTTTAATGCTTTTTGTGTTGTGGACAGATTAATTAATTATTAACTGATTAATTTTCTTCACAATATTAAATTAAATAAATGTTAAATTTTGATTTGTTAAAATTAAGTACATAAATTTATTATTTATTTCAAGGTTATGTAATTGAATATTAGCTATAATTTTTATAATAAAAGATTATTTATGTTCAAAATACCTCTATTCCAATTGTATAATTTTTGCAAATTTTTGTGATGTTGTGAATAGGAACCTGAATTATGCTTTCCATATTATATGTACACATATTTTATTTTTCTATGGAATTAGTTTAAAAGATTATTATTAATTCAAATTTTTAGTAAAATATAAAGTAAAAATTATTCGAATGTTTTAATGAAAATAACTGTTCATTGCTTTTTATGTTGTGAAATGATTAATTAACAAGTACATATACTTTAATTTTTTTTTAAATTAATTTTGGAGATCATTAATAAATTAAATGTATATAAATGCAATTTCAAACGAAAAAATATACACAATGTAAAAATTATTTGAATGTTTCAATACAAATAATTGCTTAATGCTTTTTATGTTGTGAACTGATTAATTAATTATCAACTGGTTCTATTAAAAGTAATATTTCCTGGAATTAGTTTGGGAGTTTATTAATAAATTGAATTTACAGAACTGAAAGTTCAAATTAAACAAAAATTAGGTAAAGTAAATATTATTTGAATGTTTCAATAAAAATTATACTTGAATGCTTCTCATTTTGTAAACTGATTAATTAATTATTAGCTGATTAATTCTGTTCACAATATTAAATTATACATAAAGATTGAATTTTAATTTTTCTCTACTAAGTGACATAAATCGATTATTTATTTTTAAGTTATGTAATTGAATATTGGCTATAATTTATATAATAGAAGTTTTTTATATTTCAAATAGCCTTATTCCAGTTGTATAATTTTTAAAATGTTTTTGAGCTTGTGAAATGAGTATCTGAATTAAATTTTCAAAGTTATGTGTAAAATTATTTGAATATTTCAATGAAAATAATGTTGAACATTATTTTATTATTAATTTTTTTAATTATGATGAAGATGGAAATAAATTTGTTTTTCAATTAAGTAACATAAATTGATTATTTACTTTGAAGTGGTGTAATTGAATGTGGGCTATTATTTCTATAATAAAAGTTTGATTTTTCTTTAAAATACCTCTATTACAATTATATAATCCTTTTCAATGTATGTGATGTTGTTAAACAAGTATCTTAATTTAATTTTAAAATTATATGTACAGATATTTTAACTTTGTTTACATTTTTTTAAAAGGTTATTAATACATTAAATTTATAGAAATGCAATTTCAAATTTAAAGACGAATATAATGTAAAAATTATTTGTATCTTTCAATGAAAATAATTCTTTAATGCTTGTTATGTTGTCAAATAATTATATAGTTATTAACTTATTCTATTAAAATTTACATTTCCTGGAATTAGTTTGAAAGGTTATTATTAAATGAAATTTTCAAAAATGAAAATTTAAATTGAAAAACCAACATTGAGTAAAAATTATTTGAATGTTTTAATAAAAATTATAGTTTGAAGATTCTTATTTTGTTAAATGAATAATTAATTATTAGATGATTAATTTTTTGAGCGCTAATAAATTAAATGAAGATTGAAATATAGTTTTTTTCTAAATTAAGTAACATAAATTGATCATTTACTTGAAGGTTATATAATTGAATATTGGGTATAATTTGTATCATAAAAGTTTATTTCAATTTAAAACACCCTTATTACAATTGAATAATTTTTCAACTTGAATGCCTGGATGAAAATTATAGTTTAATGCTTTTTATTTTGTGAACATATTAATTAATTATGAGCTGATTAATTTTTTCACAATATTAACTTACATAAAGATTAAATTTTAATTTGCTTATATTAAGTATGTACATAAATTGATTATTTACTTGCAGGCTATGTAATTGAATATAACCTCTAATATTGATAATAAAAGGTTATTCATGTTTAAAATACCTTTATTCCAATTGTATAATTTTTGTGATGTTCTGAAATAAGTATCTGAAGTTTGCTTTCAATATTATATGAACATATATTTTACTTTTCTATGAAATTAGTTTAAAAGGTTATTGTTAATTCAAATTTTCAGAAAAATATAAAGTAAAAATTATTCGAAGGTTTTTCCGAAAATAACTGTTTATTACTTTTTATGTTGTGATATGATTAATTAATATGTACATACATTTTAATTTTTTCTGGAATTAGTTTTAAAGGTCATTACTAAATTAAATGTATTAAAATGCAATTTCAAATAAAAAAAAAATATTTTTCATTCATACGAAAAAACGTAGCCTACATCTTGTGTAAAATTGTGGTATAGTAGGAATCGTTATGTAATTGAATATTGGATATGATTCGTATAATAAAAGTTCATTCATATTTGAAATACCTCTATTCCAATTTCATAATTTTCAAAATATTTACGATGTTGTGAGATAATTATCTAAATTCAATCTTCAACATTATATGCAAATATGTTTTAAGTTTTTATGAAATTAGTTTAAAAGATTATAAATAATTTAAATTTTTAGAATAATATAAGATTAAAATTATTTTGATGTTTCAATGCAAATAATACTGTTGATTGATTTTTATGTTATTAACTGATGAATTAACTATTATTAACTATTGACTGATTAATTTTTTTCAAAAAATTGAATTACATAAAGACTGAATTTGAATTATTTTCAATTAAGTCACATAAATTGATTATTTACATTAAGGTTATGTGATTTAATATTGGCTGCTATTTTTGTAATGAAGATTTATTTTTCTATGTTCTGAATTCATGAATCAAATATTAACTGATTCTGTTCAAAAGTACATTTGCTGGAATTAGTTAAAAGATTATTAAGAAAATAAATTTAATAAAAGAAAAGTCCAAATTAAAAAAAAATATTTTTGAAGTGAAAATGATTTAAAAGTTTCAATGAAAATAATTTTGTTTTGCTTTTTATGTTGTGAACTGATTAATTAAGTATGTATGTATGTATGTATGTATGTATACCATTAAGCCATTTCCCTCTCAGGGTAGGCGTGACACTACCCGATTCGGGTAGTGTTTCTAGGTGAATAGTTTATTGTAGTAAATAACTACAAGTGTGGGCTCACCACACAATATCAAATTACATGAAGATTTAAGTTTAATATTCTTTAATTAAGTAACATAAATAGATTATTTATTTTGAGATTATGTAATTGAATATCGGCTAAAATTTGTATAATAAAAGTTTATTTATATTTAAAATAGTCTTATTCCAGTTACATAAATGTCAAATTGTTTCTGAGGTTGCGAAATGAGTATCTGAATTTAATTTTCAAAATTATATGTACATACGCTTTCATTTTTCCTGGAATTAGTTCAAAAGGTTATCAATAATTCAAATTTTCATAACAATATGAAGTAAAAATGATTTGAATGTTTCAATGAAAATAATTATTTGATACTTTTCATGCTTTAAACTGATTAATTAATTATTAGCTGATTAATTTTTTTCACAATATTTAATTACATAAAGATTGAATTTTGATTGATTTCAATTAGTTAACATAAATTGATTATCCACTCTAGGGTTATGTAATTGAATATTGGCCATAATTTTTATAATAATATTTTTTGAATACCTTCATTATAATTATATAATTTTTTAAATGTTTGTGATGATCTAAAATGATTTTCTGTATTCAATTTTCAGAACTATATGTACATATGTTTCGATTTCTTATCAAATTTGTATAAAAGGTTATTAATAATTTAAATTTTAAGTAATGAAATTGAAAATCTCAAAACTATGAATTAAAAATGAATTGAATATTTCAATGAAAACATTTCTATAATGCTTTTTACGTTTTAAAATGATTGATTAATTATTGATTCTATTAGAACTTAAATTTTCTTGAATTTTTTAAAATATTCAGAAATGAAACTTCCAATTTGAAAAAAAAAATGAAGTAAAAATAATTTCATTGTTTCGATTAAAATAATTGTTTGAGGGTTTTTATGTTGTGAACTATTTAATTAATTATTGACTGATTAATTTTAACCACAATATTGAATTACATAAAAATTTAATTTAAATTGTTTTAAATTCAGAAACATAAATTTATAATTTACTTTCAGGTTTTGTAATTGAATACTGGGTATAACTTGCATAATAAAAGTTTATTTACATTTGAAATAACACTATTTCAATCACATTATTTTTAAAAATTATATGTGAATATATGTTTTTATTTTTTCTGAAATTAGTATGGAAGGTTACTAATATATTACATTTTTAGAAATGATATTGAAATTTGTTTTCAAATGTAGAATAAAAATTATTTAAATTTTTGAACGAAATTTACAGTTTAATGTTTTGTATGTCATAAATAGATAAATTAATTATTCACTGATTATTTTTTTCAACAATAGCTGATTAATTTTTTCACAAAATTAAATAATATAAATATTTAATTTCAATTTTTCTCTATCAAGCAACATAAATTAATTATTTACTTCAAGACGTGATTGAATATTGGATATAATTAGTATAGTAAAAGTTTATTTTTTTCAACCTATCTGTATTATAATGATGTAATTTTTTATAATATTTATGATGTGAAATGAGTATCTGAATTCAATTTTCAAAATATGTACAATGTTCATGTGTTTTATTTGTTTTCAGAAAATTATTATAAAAGCACTGTTAAAAATTCCCGCATAAAACTTCCACTAAATGTATTTGAAGTTTATTGCCGAAATGTAGGGTAACGCTACAATACATAATATTGTAGTTGTCAAATGCAACGGATCATGCAGCGATATAAATGCTACCATACATGTATTGGAATTCTCGACGGTGACTTCACGATTTACGACGCTTACAATACATATATTGCAATTTCGGCATTCCAATACCGTGTTTGCAATTTTGCCTCACGCTTGTATTGTAGAAGTGTTGGACAATTCCAAACCTTTTTAACAGTGAGGTTATTAATAATTAAAATTTTCAGAAATGAAATTTCAAGTTTAAAAAAATATGAAGTGAGAATTATTTGAATTTTTCAATAAAAATAATTATTCAAGGGTTTTTATTTTGTAAACTGACTGATTGATTATTGAGTGATTAATTTTTTCACAATATTAAATGTTGTAAATATTGAATTAAAATTTTTTTCGATTCAGTAACATAAATTTTTTATTTACTTTGACGTTTCTAATTGAATATAATTGGTATAATAAAAGTTTATTTATATTAAAAAAATTAGTTTAAAAAGTTAATTATAATTATAATTTTCATAAAAATGAAATTTGAATTCAATTGTTCAAAATGACGTGTACATATTTTTTAATTATTTAGCAATGTATTTGGACACGCTCTTCTTTTTCTATAAAAATTTATTTGAACATTCCAGTGCAAATACATGTTTATTGATTTTTATGTTGAGAACTGAGAATCGGATCAGAATATGATTGTTTAAATTATAGTTGTTAATTTGTTAATGATTTAGCGATACATTTAAAATAATGGCCGTGAAAGTACCTGCAAATGTCATTGTACAAAAATTATGTTTTTTTCAATATATTAAATTACATATAACGTGCACTTGAAATCTTAAAATGATATATCGCCATTCACTACTATTAATAGTAAATTCTGCGTTACATGGATTCACTGAATACATTCTTTGAGAATATATTTTCAGCAAAAATGTGATTGGTCAAAAAATATTAACAAATAAATAGTTATTCGAAAATTGATTAAATGAGAAAAATGAATACAAAAGTTAGCGCGCGCTTGCGCGCGCAGATAATAGTCTAGTATATAAGGAAGCGCGTTAGACGTTATACGTACTCACCTCAAGCGGTGTTGCCACGTCTGGGAGGTAGAATTCTTACCTGGCGTCCATGTCTTCCAGGTATCTATGTGATCTGACAATTGATTCATAATCAGAGAACTAAGCTCATTCGAAATATCATTAGTTTAGAAGAAATTATTTTTTAAACAGTTATTTATTATAATATGTCGCTTCAGAGATCTCTCGTAAATTCGTTTTTGGCGCTAATTATGATTTGCTTGCGGTTTTTTAAATTCAAATTTCTACTGATACATGAAATACTAATTTATACTGACAATTATATGCCTAAATAAATTGTTCAAACAATTTACTATTGTTTTTAGCAATTTTCGCTTAGAATAGAGTTCGAAAGTCGCATTTTTTTTTTAAATTGCACTTTTTGTCCAATTTTCAATGAGAGCGAGTTGATACATAATTTATGTTGATAAAAAAATTGTTTAACATATTTGTTATTATTGTTAAAGATATTCTCTTTCAATAATGCTAGAAACCGCGGTTTTTTCTAAAACTTGTAACTTTTTGTCCACTTATCACTTGAAATGAGTTAATATTCATTTTGGTTCAGAAAAAAATTGTTTAAACAAATTACTATTGTTATTAGCTATCTTCTCTTAGATAAATGCTAGAAAGTTGCGGTTTTCTTTAACATTTTTGACTTTTTTTTCTAATATCTGATTAAAGTAAAGTGATATTCAATCAAATTTAACAAAAATAATTGATCGAACAATTTATTATTATTGCTAATGATATTATCTTTGCTTCATGGTAGAAAGTTGCTGCTTTTTCTGAAATTTTCAATTATTTGTCTATTTTTCACCTGGAGTGACCTAATAATCATTTGACTTGAGCAAAAATAATTGTACGAACAAATTATTGTTGTTTATAACTATCTTCATCTATATTATTGCCAGATAGTTGCGGTTTTCTTCTGAAATTTTTAACTTTTTGTCCACTTTAAACTTAGTGAGGTGGTAGAACTAGGTCATTTAATGACTTGTGAAAGTTTTGTTTTACATTACAACAAGAAGTTTATTGTAAAACGTAATAGAAAAATTTGGAGTTGCAAATATTTTAATATTAGCTCCGGAAGGGGAAAGGGGGGGATCCTTCCTCGGAGAAAATGCGTCTCGTCGGAGACAATATACAATTGAGGTTGGTCAAAATTTGTTACCGGAAATTTGTTTCAATACACACAACAAATACATTTTTTCGGTTTAAAAAAAATGATATTCAGAGGTGTCGCAAGCCCTTGAAGTTTAGTACGTATTTCCCATCAGGAAAAGAGACGTTTTTGTACATTTTATTTAGAATCGTCAATATTAGCTGAATGGAGTTGAAACTCAATACTTCTCTTCACAAATAGCCATAGAATACAAGTCAAATATATTCATTATCAAATATCACCCACCTAAGTCTGTTTTATAGGGTCCCAAAAAAACCCATACGTGAAAAAATGGGTTTTGCGAGTTTTTAGCGCTAATCATGATTTTTTGGGGTTTTTAAACAAAGCTAGACAATTCTAGTTTGTTTTTAATTTTTCATTTTGTGTTCAATTTTCAATTAAAGCCAGTTCAACGAACATAATTTTTCAAATAATTTTTAATTGTTTATAACTATCTTCACTCAGATAAGTGCTAATAGTAATGCTAGAAATTTTTTTTTTGTAATCTTGATTTTGCTTTGACTTTTCAGTGATGAACAAATAACAAGTGAACCTCAACAAAAATAATTTTTGAAATGATATTTTACTTTTTTAAGTGAATTATTTTTGCTCTTTTCGCAATGTTTGAAAAAATTATTCACAAAAAAGCTATCCTTACACAAGAGACACAAACAAGGAATGAAATAGAGTAGGTGGGAGGACTAGGTCTGCATATGACTTGTAACAATTTTGTGTTCAATTATAACCAAAAGTTCATTGCAGAGCGTAGGAGAAAAATTTGTAATTGAACATATTTTGATATCAGCCCCCCCCCCCCAGCAAAATATACTCACGAAAAAAAAAGATTGTTCAAAATATGTTTTTCTCTCATGTTTATATAGTATTCGTTCATAACTATAACAAGGCAAAGCAAAGTCAACCATTTCAGAAAAAACCGGAACTTTCTAACACTTATCTGAGAGGAGATAGTTTTTAAAAATAGTAAATTGTTTAAACAACTATTTTCATTAACTTGCATTGATTATCACATCACTAAGTGAAGGGTGCCAAAAAGTTAAAAATTTCAGGAAAAAAGCGCAACTATCTGACATTAATATATATGATATTAATATAGTTTTCAAACTAGAATGAAAAGATCTATCAGAGTAGAAAAGAACATGTAAAATTTCTATGTTGTTTTAGATACTGCACATATAGATTTTTTCCTCTCGATAAATTCTTGATAAAGGGCATCACAGGTTTTGAAAGTTCAAATAGTCCCATCTTTAGAATGAAATTTTCTTTAAATTTGTGAAATACGTGTCGTCTAAAATCCTTTTAAAAAAACATATTTCTTGCAAAAATGATTCTATGCCTTGAGCATGCACAGCCTGCCCGTCTGGAAATTAATTCAGCCAACTAAAATAATGATACAATATTACATACATATTGAAAATGGTAATTTAGTTACACTATCAAATCATTTAAAATTGCAAAATTTGCTGAGTTGTTTGGTTTCAATGTTAAATACAAATATTTTCTGCTTTTTTCCAATTTAAATGGTGCAATTTAAAAAATTTGAAGCATAGCGATCTTCTTTTGCATTATATTAAAAAATTTCCAACGTAATAATATTTAAACTTTTAGTTGAAGATTTTCACGAATGAATCATTTCAAATATATTTGATTGGAAGATTCAAAGAATGAATAATGATTCTGAATGAAGTGTTGAAAGCTAAACGATTTATATTTAAAAAGTTATAAATTATATTTAAAAAGTTAGAAATTATATGTTACTTAGAATCAAAACAGATGAAAATTGTTTGATATGAAATTGAGACCTTGGTAATTGAATAAATTGTTTGAATTCTGACTGGTTAAAATTTTAGACATTTCCAATTCTCATGTTGAACGCTGAATTTTCCATCTTTCTCTTTCAACAGTATTAATTTTGCAATTGAAATTGAATTGTTGAAATTCAGAAAAGTATAGTTGACAATTTGCAGAATGTTAATTTTGAGACAATTTTAATGTACTTGAAACAATTTAAAATTTAAAGGTGAAGAGTATAAAAACGTTATAATATCGCAATTCTAAGTAATTGAAAATTGGATCAGTTCTAAATGATTTGAGGTTTGCTCAATTTTCAACGCTCCGTATTAGAAATGTTTTTATTTTTATTGTTGCGTGCTCAAAATTACTTTATTTCTTACATTTTTGTAGAATAATTCAATTGTAAAAGTCTATATAATTGAAAATTTTTTCAGCTTGTACTAACAATTTAAAATTCTGAAATTTCAGAAGCTTTGACTTTGAACAATTCAATTCAGTTTTTCAGTTTCTAATTGCAGGATTATAATCACTTTTAATTTTGAATTGTTGAAATTCCAAAGTTTGAAATTTTAATTTATTAAAATTTGAACGCTTCGAATGATAAATAACACAACTCGAATTTAGTTGAATTTTATATGATCTAATTTTCAAAATGTTAATCTGAAATTATTCAGTTTTGAACAGTTTTGAATTGTCCCGTTCTCGAAATTTTAATCTGAAATCTTTCGATTTCGAGATTCTTCAATTAGAAATAAAATTTTTTAATTATGAATGCTTTGAAGTGGTACTGATACAACAAAAACTCCTTTCTAATGAAACTGTCCAATTTTGGAAAGTTTCTTTCAAAATTTTCCTATTTCGACAGCATCTGATGAAAATTTTTCCGAATGCTTTTAATTAGGAATTGTCAATTATTATTTCGAAAAATTGTTAATATCTTTATATTTGAAGAAATTTAATAACGTATTTTCAAATTTCTTCAATGTTATGAAATAAAAATCCAGGCATTTACAGCTAGTTCATAAAAAATGCACGTTCCCTCTTGAAATATTTTTGAACCTTTTCGTTGATTGCCTAAAATAACATGTCCAACGTCTTCAGTATATAAATATAAAAATAGTCCCAACGGCTAATATAACACAAATTTATTCATAATACTTTAAATTCACCTATTCTTTATTTCCAGCTTAGGCTTTCGGTTATAAGACATTTACGATTTTCTTTCCGACAACAGATTTTTCAAAATTGCACTATTTTAATTTGTAACACTTATTGGCTAAACATTTTGAAGAGAACATTCGAAATTAAATATTTTCAAATTAGAATATTAAAAAATGGACAAATCTACATTTCAATCGTATACTGACTACTGTTGCAAATTTGTATAGTTTCCAAACAGAAGCTTCAATAATTCTTGATATATTTCAACTTGAATATTGCTTGAAAATTGAATATATTATGTTGAAAGAGTGCTAAAATCATCAATTTGAGAGAAATGTAATTTTCTTTATTACTAAATATATATCATCCATTATTCAGTTTTATAGTATACGCTGAAACAAATAGAAATTAGAAGGATGATCTACAAATATTAGGGGGTTAAACCTAGACATTAAAATTTAAAAATTAAATTAAATTTTGAATTTTAATTTTTTTTCTAAACTAAATTAAATTAAATAAATTAATTTTAAATTAAATAAATTGAATTTTAAAAATTTTTAAATCCAAAGATTGAAACAGAATATACTGTTGGAACTCGATTTGAACATAACAATAGGTACCCAATAGGACTGTTGTTTTTCCTTTTGGAAGGTGCAATATTTCAGTTGCAGTTTATGGCGAGGGGGAAGGGTTCCGGCATGAAGGCGACATTGCCACCTCAGGTAGTGCGCCTGACTCTTCAAGTGTCCAATTTTCTGTGACACGATGGCGATTTCAAACCATCTTCAGTCTTACAGGGATTTGTGAGATTCGTCATAAATGCGAACCTATTCATTTCTATTTACTACTTTTTACGGTAAGCTCGGTAAATAATAAAATTCTTCTCCAATTTCCCAGTAGAGTGGGTC
The DNA here is from genome assembly GCA_932195095.1 of Andricus curvator. Classification (NCBI taxonomy): domain Eukaryota; kingdom Metazoa; phylum Arthropoda; class Insecta; order Hymenoptera; family Cynipidae; genus Andricus; species Andricus curvator. The sequence continues at coordinate 1,971 of CAKNYM010044727.1, read as the reverse complement.
CAAAATAAATACTTTTGGAATTTAATATCGCTACAATGCGTAAAATTAGCGTATTAGGGTTCTAAAGAAGTATAATTAATTTGAAATCGATCCACGTGCAGCTTGGTTACCCTTGCGCGAAAAAAAGGATGAAAATTTTTCTTATTTGCAGAGTTTTAGACTTTTCTTGAGGTTTCATTTTCTTTGCATACCTAAATTTCAGAAAAATCTTCTTAATTTTTTGGAGATTCAAATCAATCATTTTTCTGAAAAATAATTCCTATTTACTTTTTAAAATCTTGCTTTTGGTATTTAATGAAATAATCTGTATAACTTGTGGATTAAACATATTTCTGAGCACGTGTGAGCTTTTTAAATGTAAATTCACAATACCCACTAGTCGAAATTAGAATAAAAGTAATTTTTTATTTTATTTTTCTTATTCCTGGGCCTTGTCGATTTTTTTCTGGAGTATTTCTATGCTTAGAAATTCCTGACATGCTCAAGAACATTATAAAATCACAAATGAAGACGATAATTCTATTAAATGACAAATTCCAAATTTATAAAAACCACTGTAATTGTAATTTCGACTCCTGAGTCTAGCGCATTTTTTTCTCGTGTATTAATAATTTTAAGAACTCCAAACATAGAAAAAAATTCTGAAATTACAGGTGAAAAAAATGTATCAAGTCAAATACCAAATTCCAAAATTTAAAAAATGACTGTAAATCTCATTTCGACTCCTAGATCTTGTCGATTTCTTTCTAGTGCATTTCTATATTTAAAAAGTCCACACATGCTCGAAAAAAATCTTTAAACCACATGTTCTAAAGATAATTTCACTAAGTACCAAACACAAGATTTTAAACATTGGCTGTTTTACCAATTTTGACTCCTGAGGCTTCAGGCCAGTGGAATTAGACATAAAAATTAAGTCAATTTACAAAAATTCCGAAGTTCTTCAAAAAAATTGTACAGTTGTGTTTTTATATGTTGAACGTGGTCGGGTCGCCATTTTGTTTCAAAAAATTAATTTGCAAAGTTTTCCCCCCATTGCACAACGAAAATTAAAAACATTTTGCAAACTTGAGTAACTATGAGCTCAGTCTCCATCCTGTATTGAATTTGCAAAACGTTCTTGATGCGGCAACATTATTAATTATAAACAAATTAACATTTTGTTAATCACTCCTGAGCGAAAATACCAGAGGTTTTGCACAAAGTTGTTTCTTCTTTTTTCCATTGAAAGGAAACTATTGTATGATTTGCAAAACTAAATACATAACGCAAAATATTGTGTTTAAAATAATTGTTACATTTTTTGCAATTCGACTACTAAAATTTCAGCGGAAATTGCGAAGATTGCGTTTTTGCGTAGAAAATGTTAGGAATGTCGAGATCTAAAAACTATCAAATTTAAAAAACGTTGTATGGCCGGCAATAATATTAGAGCTGCAATTGAACAAATTAGTTACTTTTGTAAACTAGCGAAAAATTTCAAACATTTTGCAAATCGCACTGAGTGATAAATAACTTATTACCAACGTCACATTATATTTGGAAACTATTTACAACTTGGCGACATTACTAATTTTAAACAAATTATTATTTTGTTTATCACTCCCAAGCGAAAATACCGAAGGTTTTGCAAAATGTTGTTTCTGCTTCTTTCTATTGAGAAGAGACTATTATATGACTTAGAAAACTGTATGCATAACTCAAATCATCGTTTTTTAAATTGATGTTGCATTTTTCGCAATTCGACTCATAAAATTCCTGCAAGAATAGAAAATGTTGCGTTTTTGGGTAGCAAATGTTGGAAATGTCAAAATCTTAAAAATAATAAATTTGCAAAACGTTGCACGACCCGTGTGGGAAAATTTCGTGGCAGTCTTGAATCATGCTGAAGCCAGTACAGTTTTTCTCAAGCCTGTCTATTCACGCAAAACTAGCCTGACGCTACACTGGCGCTGTCTAGTTTTGCTACGT
>CAKNYM010044726.1:14942-26349 GCA_932195095.1 Andricus curvator | reverse complement strand
TTTTCAAAGAAAGTAATGAATTTTCAATAAGGATGATGAGTCTATAATTAGAATCATCAAATTTCCAACAAAAAGATTAATTTTCAACCCAGAAGATTAATTTCTACCAAATAAGTCAGAATTTTCAACTAAAAAAGATGAATTTTCTACCAAAAAGACGATTTTTCCAAAAAATACATTAATTATCAATCAAACAGTTGATTTTTTCAACTCAAAAAGATCAATTTTCAAACAATTAGCTGAATTTTAAACTAAAAATGATCTGTTTTCGAACAAAAATGGAAGAATTAAATTTTCAGTTAAAAAATTAATATTCCACACCAAAAAAAAAAACAGATTTATTTTAAAAACAAATTTGATTCAACTTTCAACCAAGCAGTCTTATTTTGAACCAAACAAATGAATTTTAAATTTGAATGGTGAATATTTAACTGGAATACTTGAATTTTCAACCAAAAAGATAAATTTTCTACCACAAAGACGATTTTTCAACAAAATACATGAATTTTCAAAGAATTATTTGAATTATGAACTTCAACAGGACACATTCTCAAACAAATAAATGAATTTTGAACTAAAAAAGATCAAGTTTCAACCAAAAATGTAATAGTTGAATTGAAAAAAAAGATGAATTTTCAACTGAAATGATCAATCTCTAACTGGGATAGTTGATTTTTTAACAAAAAATATGAATTCTCAACCAATTGCACTTACCAGCGAAAAGAATTATTTGCAACAAAAACTAAACTAATTTTTGAAAAATAGTTAAATTTTCAAAGAAAGTAATGAATTTTCAACTAAAATGATGAATCTTTAACTGGAATAGTTGAATTTGAAACCAAAAACATGAATCATCAAATGTCCAACAAAAATATTGATTTTCAACCCAGAAGATTAATTTCTACCAAAAAAGTCAAAATTTTCAACTGAAAAAGATCATTTTTCAACAAAATATTGAATACTTGCAATGCAAATAAAAAAAATTTTCAACAAACAAATTTTCAACAAAATGGTTGAAGTTGCAACTGGAATAGATCAATTTTCAGTAAAAAAAAATAATTTTCAGCCAAAGAAAAAACAAATTTTCAACAAAATTGCTCATTTTTTAACCGAGGAGATGAATGTTCTATTAAAATAATGAATCTTTAACAACAAAAAATTACTTTTTAACAAAAGATAAACTCTCAACCAAGTAATTAAATGTTCATTCAAAAAGATGAGTTCGAAACGAAAAATGTAATAGTTGATATTTCAATAAAAAAAGATTGAAATTTGTAAATAAAAACAATGGAATTCAACCAAAAAGAATGATTTTTCAACAAAATACATGAATTTTCAACGAGATACTTGAATTTTCAACTAAAACCGATCAATTTTCAACCCAAAACAGAATACTTGAAATTTCACTTGAAAAATTGATTTTGAACAAAACAAAAAAACGAATTTTCAACAAAATAGTTCAATACCCGTAATATAAAGCTACTTTTACAAATGAAGAATCATTGTTATTCGATTTAATATTGCAATTTACAAAAATTAAACACGTTCTCGAAAAAAATTCCCTGACTTTAAAAGAAATTCCCTGACATTTCCAGGTTTTTCCAGGTATATAAAAATTCCCTGACAATTCCAGGTTTTCCAGGTAGGGTAGACACCCTGTTAAATATACGTCTGAGACTTCTTTGTGCTGGAATGGTCAATATTTAAAATAATTCTTAACTTCATTTATCATACTTTTATTTTTCTTGTCTATAATGCAATTTTAATAAAACGGTGTTTGTCATAATAAGACTATGGAGTTTTATTCAAAATCTCTCGGGATTTCGTAGACTTCATGCTTCTAGAGTGCTTTTTATGCTAATATATAAATCGATTTTTTAACAATTTTGAGGTTATGTTTCGTCGTGTCAAATACACACAAAACGGCACTGAAATGTAATGCACTTAGCTTTTTTCTGTTCCTGCTGTGGTAAAAGAGGCTAAAGAAAAAATCAGGTGTTGATGTAAAATTTTAAATCAGTATTCAATGCAAGCCTTCTTGCCGGGACTGCAGTAGGTCTCTGGGGTCCGGGACCATTTCAAAGGCGTAATTTGAATGAACCTTCCTGCATCTCAACACTGCACTTGGGTTAGAATTGTAATTTCTAACAATATATTTGATGAATTAGTAAGAATGTTTGTTGATTTTTCAAGAACAAATTTAGGAAACATCTACATACACAATACTGCAACTAAAGAGGCAAGATTTATCGTTACAGACTTATTACAGCCGAGAAGCAACTCAGTGCTTCCAAGCAGTGCTCCCAATCTTGCGCCCCAACCGCACTGCGCATGCGTCGCGCCGAATTTCAAATTCGCTGCATAGCGCGCGCTTATTTAAAATGTTTAAAATATGCAAATTAATTGTTTTGAACAAATAATGATTACAAAATGCTTAAAAATACATTTTGTATTGCAAAATATACTTTCGCAGTCATAAATATAATAATTATTTGATTTCACTGCATCGAAGAAAGACAAATTTGGTCCCATAATTAATTACAACAGAATAATGTGTTTTCAGCACTGAAATCCAATTGTTATTATATCTATGACTGCGAAAGTTTATTTTGCAATGAAAAATGTATTTTTATGCATTTTCTAATTATTATTTTTTTTAAACAAATAATTTGCATATTTTGAACATTTTAAATAAGAGCGCGCTATGCAGCCAATCAGAAATTCGGCGCGACGCATGCGCAGTGCGGTTGGGGAGCAAGATTGGGAACACTGCTTCCAATTCGGCTCCCCAACTGCACTGCGCATGATTTGCATCGACAGTCTTATTCGCCGTAAATGGCGCGCTTTTTTGAAACTATTGCAGGTAAAATTCAATTTTTCATAATAAATCATCATTGTGGAAATAATAACAATTATTCATCAGATCACAAAATAGTCTTTCAATGTACAAGGTAAAATAATTATTTGATGGGTACTCTTTACAAATAAATTATTGATTTTAAATTCAAAGGAAGAAATACTTTTTTTCATCAATGTAAATGTTAAATCGCTTATAATATTTTTTTGAACTTGAAGATGATGATATATTGTAAAAAATTGATTTGCATATATAATCACTTCAGAAGCCAAATTGAGAGCACTGCTGCAAGTCAATTAGTCTACGTCTGGGGACTATGGGAGCCTAATCTCCTAAGCCCTAGCCGTTACTGCACGAGCGGATCATGACCACTGATATATATAATACACTGGATGCAGGATTCAATGGAAAACGCGTGTGCCTACTTGAAGGCTTTCGGAGCCGCCATGTTTGAGGGATGTTTTGGTTCGGGACCAGTCGGGACAGATCGGGATATGCGGGAGATTCAAATGTAGTAGGGAAGAGAACTCAAAAATATTAATAAAAATCATGTAAAATTTAGTTTATTGTCAATAACTGAATCGACTAAAACTGAAAACTGAAAAAACTTAATAAAAAGTAATTATATAAATAAAAAATAATCGAACAGCACAAAAAAAAGAAAGTCGATGGGATTTTGAATTGGCGGAATACACATTTTGTAAAAACGTGGTTTAGAATATTTATTCATGTTTTCTCTTGAAAAGTATAATACAACTTTGAAGTTTTTACAAGTGAACAATATGATAATTGTAATATCCTAAAAATCTGTATATACGTTAGAATTGTGAAACATTTATTGGAACCTTTAAAAGCTGCCAATTTGCACAAAATAATTTTTCTGCGGATAAAAAAGTGGGGTGAGATTGTAAATATGACTGATGGATATTATAATTACAAAATGAATGTAAATTATAATACAAATGATAATAATTTAAAAGAGCAAAAGGAATAAAACTCTTGTGGCATGTGCCTAAGTTAAATAATTAGTAATATTAATATTATGCCAATAATGTTATGCAATTCATGAATACGAACTTTGAATTAATGTTAATAAAAATTACATAGCTTAAAAAAATAGTAAAATAGTAACAATAATGTGTCAAAAAAGTAATCAAAAAGAAGGATTTTTTTAACAAAAAGACGAATTTTTCACCAAAATTATGAATCTTTAAAAAAAAGTATTTGTTTAGGAAAGTAGTTCAAGTTTTAACAAAATGGTTGAATTTTTCTGACTACAAAAAAATTTAATATAAAAAACAGTAGAATTCATTGAAAAAATACGATTTTTCAACAAAATAGGTTATTTTTCAACCAAATTGTTGACTTTTTCAGCCAAAAAGATCAATTTTTACAAATCAGTTGAATTTTCAACCAGTAAATATGGATTTTTGATGAAAAAGTTATCTGTAAACCAAATAGTTGAATTTTCTACGAAAACAGAGGAATCTTCAACCGAAAAAGACGAATTTTCAAGAAAATAAGTACATTTCTAACCAAACAGATGAATTTTCAAATAAAATTATGTATTTTTAAACAAAAGTGTTAGAAATTTTTAACCTAAAAAATTGAACCTTGAAATTTGTTTAATTCAAATGCTTAATAATTTACGCGTATAAAATGGAAGCTTTTAACACTTTTCAATTGAAAATTTTTAAATTAAAAGTCGTTAAACTGCAACATTTGAACTTTTATCCATTGTACATTTAAAAGATTAAAAAAACAGAAATCCACGATATCATTTTCAGTGCTGTGAATTGAAGAATTAATCAAAAAAAATTTTAAATTATATCATTTTAAGCAACTCGAATTTTTCCTACAATTTTTTGAAAATCCTGCAAAAGTAAAAAAATTACCTTAAAATCATCCAGATTCTTTTTTGAACATTTTATTAAATATTATTTTAAAATTAAGTAAAAAAATAAGAATTTTTTATTCATTCAAAACCTTTCAAAATGCTTAAAAAGCTTATACATTTTGTGTTCGAAATTTTCAAACATCTGCATTCTGTTTACAATCTTTTTTAATTTTGCTCGCAATATTAATTTTTCAAAATAAAAAATAATTATAAATCTTCTCAGCAAACTGAAAAATTATTTTGTTTTCTTAAAACCTTTAAAGATCCATAAAAAGCTTCAAAATTTTATTCCGAAATCTTCAAAAATCTAAATTTAGTATTTTATTTCTCGAAATTTTGTCCAGTTTTAAATTAAGTTTGGATCTTCTCCAAACTTGTAAATATCTCTCAAACTAACTCAAAAAAGTCTTCATTAATTAAAAAAATACGAATTAAATGGTTGAAAATGGAATATTTTAGATTGAAACAATATTTGAATAGGATTTGGAATTGAATAACAGCGTTTGATTATAAATTTATTAATTTGAAATTATTTTAGAATTAAGAACAGTTTATGAAGTTTCAATCAAAAGTTTACATTTCTTTAACTACTGAGGCTATCAAATTTAAAAATTTATATGTTTAACGTTAACAGCTGTTCAGAATCGTCCTGTAAAATCAATAATTGTTCAATTTTCAATAATCGCAATACAGTTCATTGTGATTTATTATAATAGCAAAAGTTCTTGGTAAAAGTGAAAAATTATTTTTATTTTAGTTTCTTGTAGAAAATTATATATTGCATATCCTACAAAAATTGACAGTAAAGTACAAGTCGCAACGTTGATGTGGATTCTAAAAGTGAATTTTTTTTTTTTAATTTGTACATTTCTACCATAAACTACTAGTATATACAACACAATTTTTAAGTACAGTTTCCCAATATTTCAACTTTGGTGAAATCTTGTATTTTTTTGTAAAGATTTGTAACATTCTACAATAATTCTACGTACAATTAAAAGATTTTTATGACGTCAAACACCCAAAATAAAAAATGTAAAATCCTGTAGTTTTCTGTAATACCTTGTAGATGTTTACGACAAAGTAAAACGCATATTATCAATAAAAAGTTATAAAAATTTTTGAATTGTCGAAAGTTATACTTTATTATTATTTTTTTTTTTTGCTTTTTCAACAAAAAAGATTAAAATTTTTAACTAAAAACTAGCAGTTTCAGCTAAATTGCAGGTTTTATCAGAATTCATAATAATTCAATTTATGAATATTCTAAACCACGTGTTTACAAAATGTGTATTCCACCAATTTAAAATCCCATCGACTTTCCTTTTTTTGTACTGTTCGATTATTTTTATTTATGTAATTACTTTCTATTAAGTTTTATTTACATTTCGCAAATCGTACTGAGTGGTAATTAACTTAGTACTAACATCATATTAGATTTGCAAACTGTTTACTACGTGGCAAAATTGATAATGATAAACAAACTTCTTTTTTTTTAATTATCCCCCAGATTAAATTCTCGAGGTGTTGCAAAAGGATTTTTTCTTACTATTGAAGAGTTCCATATTGTTTGTAACGGATTTACTGGTTTTTTTGATTCGATAACGCAGTGTGGGACGAATACTACGATCCATTGCATTATATATAATTTTCGAGTGAAAATTTTTGATAAGTGAATAATGTTTTTTAATAATTTTTATAAGGTAATGGGAGCAGGATTAAACATTTCAATTCATTTTGAAAATTGAGACAATGTGGGAGACAATTGTATATTATAAGACAAGTGTAAATAAATAACGATGTTGCCTTTCCTCGCACGTAACTATTTAGTGTATTGCATATCGAGGGACGAGAGACGACCATTTTTATTACACATCTACCGTAATTTTGATTTGATATATCTGTGGAACGATTCAAGAGTAGCATTTTTGTTCTAAAGGTTTGGAACTCTACTTTCAACGCGCTCCATCAAGCATCAAAAATGTAACTTCCAATAACTGAGCTATGAAAACAAAATTTCTATTATAATATTCAGAAATTATTATTTTTTTTAAATTTATAGTTTCGCCGTTATTAATTGAGATAGTTTACCTTTTTTAATTTTTCAAAGGCCATTTGTGAGTTCTTGGTTTTTTCTGAATTTTCACTTTTTTGTAACTGTTTTTTTGGGACATTGAAAAAACTATTATTTTCATTAATTCTTTTCTTTGAATTCCTGTAACAAGCAAGAGAAATTGGGAGGTTCCTTTTGCAACACCTTGAGAATTTAATCTTGGGAATAATTTAAGAAAATATAAGTCTGTTTATCATTATCAATGTTGGCCAATAGTAAATAGTTTGCAAATCTAATATGATGTTAGTACTAAGTTAATTATCACTCAGTACGATTTCCGAAACGTTTGTATTTTTTGGCTAGTTTAACAAAGTACCTAATTTGTTTAATTGCAATTTTAATATTGTTGCCGGTCGTGCAACGTTTTGCAAATTTAATCTTTTTTAGATTTGGACATTTCCAACATTTGCTACCCAAAAATGCAACATTTGCAATTCTCGCAGGAATTTTATGAGTCAAATTGCAAAAAATGCCAAATTATTTAAAAAAACGATAATTTTCGTTATGCATACAGTTTTGCAAATAATGTAACAGTTTCTTCTCAGCGGAAAGAAGCAGAAATGACATTTTGCAAAACCTTAGGTATTTTCGCTGGGGAGTGATTAATAAAATAATAATATCTTCATAATTAATAATGTTGCCGTATCACGAACGTTTCGCAAATTTAATACAGGATAGTGACTGAGTTTATAATTACTCACTCAAGTTTTCAAAATGTTTTGAATTTTTGTGGAGCAATGGAGGGCAAATTTTGCAAATTATTTTTTTTAAATAAATTGCCGACCTAATCGCGTTTTGCAAAATTGCATTTTATGTTCAACATATAAAAAAACAACTATATAATTTTGTTGAAGACCTTCGGAATTTTCGTTAATTGAATCCATTTTTATGTCTAATTCCACTGGTCTATTAAACAATTTGGGAATGTTTTCAACAATAAAGGAAATTAATTGAAGGAACAAGTAAATGAAAAAGTGGTTTAACCCTTATAAATTTTTTATTAGAGTTGTTAAACGTTCAGAACCTGACTAATGATAATAATTGTATATAATAATAATTATATTATAATATGATAATTGTATAAATATTAATTTTATACAATGAAGCACATTCCAAAATGTTTAATTTATAAAAGCTAAATCATTTTCAGAGTGCACTTGAAAATTCATATTTCCTGCACCTAATTTATTTACCACGAAGTATAAGATTCCATAATATCTCATAATTCACTTTCAAATTCCAAAATTTACTTCATTTTCATCAAATAAACCACATATTTTGAAACATTATTTCAAATAGCCCGCCGAAATTCCAACATTTTACCTAAAGTATCGTCTGCTACGAGCAGTCAGAGAGGCATTTCTTTCTTTATTTTATTATTATATACATTTCTAAGAGCTGAAAAATATATACGAATAAAAGAGATGTCTCAAATTCTTACTTCAATTATTTGTTGTAGTTTAAACACGTTGTATTTGGTTAAAATTAAACAATGACCGCTCTTGCTCGCTCTGCTCGGTCATGACCGAGCATGTTCGGTCTTGCTCGTGCTCGAGCACGAGCACGGTGGTAAACGTCCATCACCCTAACCGTATTGCGCTTGGGTAGGGTGACCAGACGTCCCGGTTTTCCGGGACATGTCCCGGTTTTTGGGTGTTTTGAGAAGCGTCCCGGTTTGTAGTAAAATGTCCCGGTTTTTGTCGAAATACCGAACTTGAAAAAAAAAAACATTTTCCTAAATTTCCTTTTTTGCGAAAAATAACAAGTTTCCTTCATTTACGACATACCCCGGTAGAAAAATTTGTACAAAAAAGTACAGAAAACTAAAACTATTTTTACAGGAATCTATAAATAAATACAATAAATTACAACCAAAATTACCGGAAAGTACAACTTTTTTCTATTATTGAGACGAATTTTGTACTTTTTTTGTATTTTTATGTACATTGTTGTATTTTATTGTAGTTTTAATTTTTTACAGGAATTTACAAGAAATTACAACTACGAGAATCTACAAGAATTTACATGTTTTGCAGCCAAAAAGTTGTTCTTTTTCGACCTAGGATGACAAATATTTAGAATATTGCAATGAGATAATTTTGTGAAATACATAATTCTGAATTTTAATCTTTCAAAATTAAAGCTTAAAAAATGTTAATTCAAACGCTCAATAATTTACGAGTATAAAACGGAAGCTTTTAATACTTTTTAACTGAAAATTTGTTAATTTTAAGCCTTTAAACTGCAAAATTTTAACTTTTATACTTTTAATTTATAAAATTTCAAAATTATATCTTTTTAAGCCATTTCAAGCTAGAAACATTACTTTATACATTCAAATTTGTTTTGAAGTCTTTTTAAACAATCTTTTAAAAGTTTGTTTTAAAAAAATAATTTAAAAAATTCCCAGGAATCTAATAATAATATTATTATCTTGGAACTTGAATTTTTCTTACCATTTTTTTTTAAATCCTGCAAAATTAAAAAAAAAACTAGCTTGAAATCATCCAGATTCTTTTTTGACAATTTTGTAAATCTTATTAAATATTCTTTTTAAATTAATTTTTCAACAAAAAATTATTGTTAGTATTTCTAGGCATTTTGATACACATTTTAATTCATTTAAAAACTTTTAAATTGCTTAAAAAGCTTATAAATTTTGTTTTCGAAATCTTCAAAAATCTGAAATCTTTTCATTGGAATATTTTCAAGACTTCTAAATATATTTTAAACGTCCTGTAAAATCAATTATTGTTCAATTTTCAATAATTGAACTACAATTCAATGTGGTTTATTATAATAGCAAAAACTCTTGGTAAAAGTGAATTATTTTTTTAAATTGTTGTTTCTTGTAGAAAATTATATATTAAATATTTTACAAAAATTGACAGTCAAGTACAAGTCGAAACGTTGATACGGATTCTAGAAGTATTGTTTGTAAAAATTGATATTTTTTTTGTAATTTTCTATAATAATTTACGTAAAATTAAAAGTGTTTTTATGACGTCAAACACTCAAATTAAAAAAATGTGAAATCCTGTAGTTTTCTTGTAGATTTTTACAGCAAAGTAAAACAAAAATATTTAAAAAAAGTTATACAAATTTTTGAATTGTAGAAACTTATACTTTATTGTGAATTTTTTTACTTTTCTACAAGAAAATACAAGAAAGAAATTAGCTATTTGTATTTAACTGTATTTTATTGTTATATTTTGTACATTTTTTACAAAAAAGTACATATTTTAACAAAAAATTATAATTGTAGAAATGTTGTACTTTATTTTAAAAATGTTGTCCACCAGGGTAGCTAGTAGTTAGTTACTGCCTGCAAATTACCGTTCAGAATTCACGACCGTACGTCTTGTATACTGATATGCTTTTTCATAAATACAAAAAATCAATTTTTTGATAAAAAATTTTGAAATAAAATTTTTTTCCTGTTGAAAATTTTTTCGGATTTTTTTTCATTTTGCGATTTGGGGGGGGGGGGGCGGAAAATATGCGTCCCGGTTTGGTGAAACAGGAATCTGGTCACCCTCCGCTTGGGGAATAGCAGTGGGACTGCGGTACCGTGTCGAAAGTCGAAAATCGAACGGATCTCTTTTTCTAACGTGTGTAGATAGAAAGAGAGATTCGTTCGCTTTTAGACAACGAAAAGGTATGGGAGTCCCACTGCAGTGGCCATGTAAAGAAAAATGGAGATCGGTCATGGTGGCTTGTTGTCAAGTGCGCTTCGCAGAGTCGCAGTTGCTGAGGGTAGCGTCGTCATTGCTCTATTGTTTTACGAAATCAGTTCTTTTCGTTCGAGGAGCTTTTCGGAGTACTAAGGTAAGAAATAGTTTTTTCATTCAAAATTATACTTTTATTTTAACTAATTTGATGAAAATTCGTTTTGTTTAATGAAAATTAACTTTTTTAACTGAAAACTTAAGTGTCCCCTCCTTGGTTCGAAAATTGAAAAGACCACACTAGTGCGAATTCGCACCAGAAAAATGTTCAAATAAATGTCCTTCTCACTCAGCAGGTTTTGTAGTCTTTTTTTTTCCTTTTCAATATAATAACTTAAAAACTTAAAATTTCTTTAATTTTGAATGGTTAAAATTTTAGTGTCCTGAATTCTCATTATCCTTTTTGCGATTTCCACCGTTCAAATTTAATTTGAAATTTCTTTTCAGGATTGCATTGACCTCATCTTGTCGCAAGATCTCACGTATTCGTGCCTTTTACACGAGAAAAGTAAAATTCACACAAAAAAACTTTCACGGTCGACTCTCTCAAATTATTCAAGAGTTCTCAAAGCTCGATGATGTTCATCCTTTAATGCTGATTTGTTGAACGACGTTGTTCGTCTTTGTTGAACGCTTTGAACGATAAAACTGCAAGACATCTAATCGACAAGTAAGTAATTGAAAATTAACTTTCTTATTGAAAATTTATATTTACTGACTAAAAATTCAACTCTTTGATAAAAAAATTCAATTTTTGTTGTTGAAATATTTTGGTTAAAATTGAACTATTTGGTTAAAAATTAAACTAGTTT
>CAKNYM010044726.1:0-14932 GCA_932195095.1 Andricus curvator | reverse complement strand
CATATTAATGACAGAATATTGGGGAAATTGAAACCGTTTTTATGTGTACTGAAATTTCAGTACCAATAACTGAACTATTTTCGGAATCGATAGACATACAGCAAAGATATATAATATCTTTGCATACACTTTGATTATTCGCGCTAAACAAATTTTCAAAAAATTTCTTGTTTGCAGAGTTTTTAAATTTTCTAAAGTTAAAACATTTTTACATACCTAGAGGTCAAAAAAGTATCCATTTTTTTCGGGTTTCGAACAGATATTTTCTAAGAGATAATTCCTAATTAATTCAACCTCGTTTTCCAGTGACCAACATGCACTAGGAAAAAAATCGCCATTTCCCATTCAAAATTGGTTATACGGGGAATTTTTGATTTTGCCATTTAATGAGATAAGATAAATGAGAATTTGTGGTTTGAACATTTTTTGTATAAGAAATTGAAAAAAAATACAGTAGGAAAATCGACAAGATCTAGGAGTCGAAATTAGAATTACAGCAAATTTTCAAAATTTGGGATTTGGTATGTAATGCCAAATTGTATGTAATTGTCAACTTTTTCTCCAGTGTATTTTCATACTTAAAAATTCCACACATGCTAGAAAAAATTATAAAACCACAAGTGAAGAAAATAATTATATGAAATAGCAAATTCCAAATTGTGAAAATATGCTGTACTTCTAGGGACGACATTAAAATCCCCAAAAATAATATTCCTGACACTGCAAAATTCCCGTATAATAAAATTCTAAAAACAATAAAATTCCCGAAGAGTTTATAATATTACCGAATTTAAAAATTCCCGACATAAAATTGCCTAATTATAAAATATCCGAACTAGAATATTCCTTAATTATAAAATTGTAGTATTTTAATAATTAAAAAAATTGTTTCCTAATAAATATTATTTATTTATTAAAAATACGATTATAAAATATTTTTCTATCAAATAAAGTTTTCTTTAATATGTAAATTTCTATTGAATTATTGTTTGAAGTTGAAATAAAAATCGTATAAACAAATTAATGTAAAAACACGTGAGCGTCAAACAGAAAAAAAATTCTCAATTCAGATCAGCACTAATTTATCTCGAAGTTTTTAAAGACATTTAAAAAAATTAATAATTCGATTTTTGAGAACATTTTTGTTGTAATTAAAAAAAAATACTATGTACAGTTTCAACGAGAATTTTTTGTCTTGAAATGTATATTTTTTTCAATTATTGTCATTTTGGATTTAAAAAATATTTTTTTCAAACTTTAAACTTATAAAAAGTTTTTTCTCTCGTATAAATATTTGATTATATTTATTTAAAAAAATATTTATAAAAAAAAAGTTTTTCAGCCCTGATTCATCTCTACATTTCTTCATAGTTTTTCTTTTTATATTAAAAATTCGATTTTCGAGAACGGTTTTTGTAATTTTTTTGAAAGACTATGTACAAGAAACCTGTCTCAAGCTTCAGAATTGCAAAAATTCTATACATTCTTAAATGCACTCAAATTTCTGTTCAGTTTAGTAATGAAAATTAAACTTCAAAGTACAAAAAATTATATTTAAAAAAATCTTATCTATCATTTATAGAAACATGAACGTATTGTAAATTATAATAATATTTAGCAAAAATATAAACAGAATTAAATTTTTGAGGGTATTACCAAGTATTACTCTCAAAATTCAGTTTACTTCTTAACATCTTATCAGTGCTTCTGTCATTATTAATTTTTCATTATTTATTCCAAATATGTATTTTCGGTGTGCCTAGACATTGCACTAATAATTATTATATTCGGAAGTGCCGTGTTTCTGTAGCGAAACATGTGAAACTTTTCTAACCTCAAAAAATCTTTCTACTGTTTGACCGTCATATTTAACGAAGAACGAGGAATCCAGCGCTCGTCTTCGTATGACGGTGAGGGCAGCACCTCGATTCTCGATATGGCAGAAAATGTAATGTCCTATATATATATATATATATATATATATATATATATATATATATATATATAGTTCCCCCACTCTGAAACCCCGTGCCGCATCTAGGCTTATAATAACTTTGGATAAAAAGAGAGATTCGTTCGATTTTCGACTTCGAAAAGGTATGGGAGTCCCACTGCAGTGCTCATCACTAACTAGTTTCACATGTACAGAATGTTCGACTCAGTGCTCCCAACGCGGGCACCTTGCACTATTGCGCATGCGATACATAATGTGCTTCATTGGCTGTTGTTTGCGCGCTTATTTGAAATGTTAAAAATACCATTTCTTAAATTTATTATTAATAATGAAAAATAGTTATATTTTAAGATTTTTAAGTGTACGTGGATGGCTTTTAATATATTCTGAGCATTAGTTTAAAAAATAAAATGAATATTCCAAAAATAAAATTTTTTTCTTCTTAAATGTAATATTTTTTTTATTTTTTAGAACCTAATGCTGATAATATATTAAAAGCCATCCACTTACCACTTGAACATGTTGAAAAAAAATTATTTTTGATTATTTATGATAAATAAAAAAAATTGTAATTTTTAACATTTCAAATAAGCGCGCGAACGGCATTCAATGAAACGCGTTATGCATCGCATGCGCAGTAGTGCAAGGTGCCCGCGTTGGGAGCACTGAAATCGAGATCGGTCATTGTGGCTTGTTGTCAAGTGCGCCTCGCAGAGTCGCAGTTGCTGAGGGTAGCGTCGTCATTACTCTATTGTTTCACAAAATCAGTTCTTTTTGTTCGAGGAGCTTTTCGGAGTATTAGGGTAAGAAATAGTTTTTTCATTCAAAATTATACGTTAATTTCACTAATTTGATGAAAATTCGTTTTTAAAAAATGAAAATTAACTTTTTTAACTGAAAATTTAAGTGGCCCCTCCTTCCCTGCCGATGAAACAGCACTGAAACGGCACTGGCGAAAGGCACTGGGCCGTCAGTGCCGTTTCAGTGACTGTTTGTGCTGATTTCGGCACCTAAACGGCACTCAGAGTGATGCGACGGTCATATAATGGTCCTATTGTATTCGTCACGTACCGGGCTGGCAGAGTGATTTACAGTGGTTGGCCGCCACCAACCCGAATCCCTTTTTAAAACTTTCTTCAAATTATTAACACTTTTCTTTTAATTTATGAATTTTCTCATTATATATATTTTATACTTATAAATTATATACTAATATACTATGCTGAAGTTGAATTCGAAAATGTTGTCTGTTTTGGCGTATCTCATTCCATTTACGAGATACATTATGTTCATTCGAATTTTAAACTTTAAAAAAAAAAAAGTTAGATATCTGAAATTATCGAAACCCGCAGATTCTGAATTTCTAACTTTCGCAGATGTAATTTCAAAATTTCACCAATTTTAATTTTTCATTTTTAATCCCTTTCAGCTGGTCTACTTGGTAGCCTATTCGCAGGTATAAAGGGAACTTCTGCAGGCATTTAAAACTGCAATCTGAGTGGCTTTAAACCAGTGGTCGGCACGCTCTTGCCCAGGGCAGGCTCCCCTACCGGGCTGCCCAACGACCTACTTTCTGGGCAGGTACCTGCGAGCTTGGGCAGACCGACCCTTTCCTCAGGGGTCCTTTGTTGGAAAGTAGAACAAATTGACAAAATCGTTAATTTTGTAATTAGCGATTTGAAAGTGATATTTTTGGAATCTGCGAATTTTTCCGATTTCAGCGATATGTAATTTGTCTATAAAGGTTGAAAATTTAAGAAGTATTTAGTATAAAATTGAATATTGAGCTAAAGTTTTTTGATATTAAACTCCTTCAAATTTTCAACTTTCTTAGGCAAGTAATATATCATTGGAATCGGAAAAATTCGTAGATGCTGATTATGCTATTTTCAAATCTCTAGTTGAAAAATTAAAAGTTTTCAAATTTCTTTACTTTGACCTGCCTGTGGACAAAAGACCCTTGCTGGAGAAAGCTCACACACACTGAGGTCCGTGAATAGAACGAAAAGTAGTAGAAAAAATTAAGCCGGGACGGGCCTGACCATACCTGAAAAGTGAGCAAACAGTTTGCCGACCACTGCTTTAAACGAGCAGCACTGAAACGGCACTGGGCAGTGCCGTTTGAGTGCTGTTCCATCGGCAGGGTTGGTTTAACGCTTATCTTCTTGAGTTGAAAATTTAGTTATTTCTTTGAAAATTCATGTATTCTGTTGAATCTTTGTCTTTTGTGTTAAAATAATAATCTTCTTGGTGACTAATTAACCTTTTAGGTTGAAAATTCATTCCTTTGTTCGAAAATTGATTGATTAGGTTAAACATTCCTTTGACCCGTAAAGACCACACTAGTGCGAATTCGCACCAGCAAAATTTTCAAATAAATGTCCCTTCTCACTCAGGAGGTAGAAGTGTCTCCCTCCCATGCGTTAAATATGTTCGACCCTTACTGCATCAGGCCCCATAGTCACAGACCCAGGGTCATTGATCTGAAAGTTTAAATATGAAATTTTATCAGAAATTTGATGGTGATAATGCATCTTTAATAGTAATTAAAGCTGTTTTCAAAAATACGAATTTTTAAAGGTACAATTTTGAAAAAAGTCACTTTTTCTAGAAAAAGGTACCATTTTCTTTATATTTCATAAAAGTGGATGGGGTCCAACGAGGTTTTGAAGCTGACATATTGTACTTTGAGGAAAAAAAAGGCTGCGACTATTTCGCTATACTTGTATGCCGAAATAAGCTACCGTCGGCTATTTCGCCATACATGTATGGCGAAATAGCCACTCCGAAAAAAAAAAACATTATTGAAGAAAAATGAAAATAAATATTTGTGAAGAGAGTGTGAATTTGGGGTAGTTTTGAAGTAGGGAAATAAGCATAATTCTGCACTCATTTTGTCAACTAGAATTTAGAAAAAAATTTATTTTTAATTTCACTATAATATTTGATGATGAAGCAATGATAAACAATATTATTATTCCTAATTATCGAATTGGGCTCATTACCCTACTCCAAAAGTACCCTAAATTCACACTCTTCAAAAATATTCATTTCCATTTTTCTTCAAAAATTTTTTTTCTTACCCTTAAAGTACAATATATCAGCTCCAAAACCTTGTTGAACCCATGCGGTTTTATAAAATATAAAGAAAATGGTACCTTTTTATAG
Organism: Andricus curvator; assembly: GCA_932195095.1. Lineage (NCBI taxonomy): Eukaryota > Metazoa > Arthropoda > Insecta > Hymenoptera > Cynipidae > Andricus > Andricus curvator. The sequence goes on along the minus strand of CAKNYM010044726.1, from coordinate 9,810 downwards.
AAAAAGTTCAAAAATTCTTATTTTTGAAAACAGATTTGATTCCCTAATATCACGGAACATGTAAAATGTCCGCCCCTTGGGAACGTTCCAGGAACGTTCCACTGGGACCTGAGGGGAACCTTCCATTATTGTTATTTTTAACAACAATTATCTCGTAAACCGTAAGAAATAGGTAACAATGGATGTTATTTTTGAGTTTTGTGTACCGCATATACTACACTATAATATGATATCCGTATCATAAACTGACATCGATTTTGACCTATCACTTACGGTTTACGCGATATTTATTGATAATAATAACAATCCCAATTCGCACTAGTGTGGACTTTATTTATGCGCAGGAGGAGTGTAACTATACGGGTTAAAAATTCATTTGGTTGAAAAATCCTGTGCTTTCTTGAAATTAATCTTTTTTGATAGAAAATTAATCTTTTTGGTTGAAAATTCTTCTATTTGATTGAAAATTATATTTTTTTCATTGAATACATTTTTGATAAAAAAATTTTTTTTACAGGCAATTAATCTTTTTGGTCAAAAATTCATTTTTATGGTTGAAAATTGAACTATGTCGTTACAAATTTATTTCATTTCCTTTGAAACATATTTCTCTAACTAGAGATTAAATATTATATTTTTTGTTGAAATTTTGTCTTTTTTTCAGTTGAAAATTTCAGTATTTCTTAGAAAATTGATGTATTTTGCTGAAAGTTTATCTTTTTTGGTCGAAATTGCGTCTTTTTGGGTTGAAAATTCGTGTATTTTGTCAAAAATTATTCTTTTTTGGTAGAAAATTAATCATTTTGGCAGAAATTTCGTTTGTTTGGTTGAAAATTCGTTTCTTTGCTTGAAAAATGTTTTTTTTTTTTTATTGAAATTCTAATAATTTGTTAACTATTTCGTTGAAAATGTATTTATTCGGGTAAAAACTTATTTCTCTAACTTAAAATTTAAATATTCTATTATTTGTTGAAAATGCATCTTTTTTAGTTGAAAATTCATCTATTTTGTTGAAAATTTGTATTTTTTTGCCAGAAAATTCATCTTCTGGGTTGAATATTCAACTATTAGGTTCAAAATTCCATTAAAAATTAAAATATTTGTTTGACAATTCATGTATTTTGTTGAAAATTATTTTTTTGGTAGAAAATTAATCTTTTTGGTTGAAAATTCATTTCTTTGATTGAAAATTGTTTTTTTTTTTCAATTGAAAATTAATTTTTATACTAAAAATTTATCTACATTTTTTCGACATTTTATTACAGATATTTAATGTTTCTGTTGAAAATTCATCTGTTTCATTGAAAATTGAACTATTTTGTTGAAATGTTACTTTATTTGGTTAAAAACTTATTTCTATAATTTAAAATGAAAATTTTTTTTAATTACCATTTTTGCTTGAAAATTCTTCTATTTTGTTCAAAATTTGTCTTTCTTAGTAGAAAATTCATCTTCTGGGTTAAGAATTCAACTATTCGGTTAAAAATTAATTTTTTTGTTTAATGTTGCATCATTTTAGCTCAAAATTCATTTCTTTGGTTCCAATTTTAAGAAATTTGGTTGAAATTTTTTTTTCTTGTGAAAAATGACTATTTTTACTGAAAATGTAGCTATTTCATTTATGCTAGAAAATTTATCTTTTTTAGTTAAAAAATTAACTCATTTGGTTAGAATCTCCTCTTTTTTAATCGAAAATTCAATTATTTTGGTAGAAAACGTATATTTTTGGATTATGAATTCAACTTTTTTTCTCAAAAATTCGTCTTAAATGACTTAAAAACTCAGCATATTAGATGAGATTTTTTTCTTTATTAATTGATAAATCTTTCTTTGTTGAAAATTCAACTCTTTTGTTTAAAATTCGTAATGTTTGGTTTAATTATTCAAAAGTTTTTCACTGAAAATAAAACTATTTCTTGAAGGAAATATCAAATATGACAATTTTTGTTGAAAATTATTTTCAAATAAAAATGTACTAATAAAATTTAATAATTCTTCAATTTTTAAAAGAAGTCTGGAATTGCTTAATTTTTTATGTTTCAAGTGTTTAGAATAATTAAACTTTAAGGTTCACAATATTTAAAATTCTTCAATTTCGAATGGTTAGAATACTAGTGAATAATTAATAATATATTTATCATGTTTAAAAAATGTCTATAATCTCAATTTGTATGTATGTATATTTAACCCTTGTGTTGCCACCCAACAAAACTCACAGCATCTGCCACCCGGGTACCTGGGTACACGCCCACGAAATTGTTGTTAAAAGTCCATTGTAACTTGAACTAACTATGTGTATTCAATCAATATTTAATTATTCATATTCTAGGAAGGTATTCCTAGTATTCCTACCTAGAACGCAATCATAAAATGGCGTGTTTTCATCCCTCAATAAACGAACGAAAAAGTACGCGTTATGAGCGGTGTCTGGCGGCGCGTTGGATAACACAGGCCGACAAAAATTGGCAAAAATATTTTACCAGGAACCCGAGTATACTTTTCCGAAGGTTTTTGGCGTGCTGAATCCAAATCCGAGGTCAGGATTTCTCTAGTGACTCAGGTTTTCTGTCGGGGTACCCGGGTGGCTCAGCCGTGCTTTATTTTTCAATTGCAAAATATTTGAAGCTAAAAAATTTCTAAAAATATGTGCAATGCAAATTTCGATAGAGAATCGGTTCAATCATGTAGATTCGAGAAGCATTCAGTCTATCTTTATTAGGAAGAAAGTTATTTAACAAAACGTATGCCGATGGGTACCCGGGTGGCAACACAAGGGTTAATCTCTCCCTTTTACGGATTTGAGGGCCTCCGCTCCCTGTACATATATTTACATTCCATCCTTAATCTAACTGAACCGCTGCTTATATTCTAATGCTTCGCCTTACTTAAAATAACAATACTCTTACTACTAATAATTCTTAAACTTTAAAATGAGCGATATTCTAGGGCTTCCGTTTCCTCTTACCATCAAATACATTTTCAACAATTTCAAAGGTTTACTTTTTGCTATTTATACCATTAAACCATTTCCCTTTCATGGTAGGCGTGACACTACCCGATTCGGTAGTGTTTCTAGGTTTTTCTTGTAGTTAAATAACTACAAGTGTGGGCTCACCACACCCACGATGTGCCAACAGCACTCATGTCAGTATTCTTGAATGGTCACCCATCCAAGTACTAACCGCGTCCAACGCTGCTTAACTTCAGTGATCTGACGAGAACTGGGTTTTTCAGCGTGGTATGGCCGTTGGCCATATTTATTTATTTGGCCATATATTATTTAATTTCCTTTAATAGGATTACCCGTTTGGCTGTGCCCTGTTTTCTTGCTTTCTCTTATTTCTTCCAATTTCTTTATCGACAGTTTTGAATTCGCAATTCTTAAACACTTTAATCTTGGCGGACTTACAGTAATTTTTTTTTTCAAAAGCTTAAATTCGAAAATCTTTGGTTCGGAATTTCTTCATTTTGGAGTCAGTTTCAAATGTTATAACTTTAGGTGTAAATACAAAGCAATTTCGAATTGCGAAGCTTAAAATTATGCAATTTCAAACATTGGAATCATATTCTAGCAATGTTGTTTTGTAGTCTTTTTTTCCATTTTCAATATAATATCTTAAAATTGTTCGATTTCTAATTGAAGATTTAAACAAATAAACCATTTCAGATTGAAAAATATTTAAAAAATGTCCAAAGTGAATTATAATTCTGAATAAATTAAACTATCTGAAATTGATGCGCCTCAGTAATTGAATAATTTCTTTAATTTTGAATGGTTAAAATTTTAGTGTCCTGAATTCTCATTATCCTTTTTGTGCATTTCCACCGTTCAAATTTAATTTGAAATTTCTTTTCAGGATTGCATTGACCTTATCTTGTCACAAGATCTCACGTATTCGTGCCTTTTACACGAGAAAAGTAAAATTAACACAAAAAAACTTTCACGGTCGACTCTCTCAAATTATTCAAGAGTTCTCAAAGCTCGATGATGTTCATCCTTTAATGCTGATTTGTTGAACGACGTTGTTCGTCTTTGTTGAACGCTTTGTACGATTAAACTGCAAGACATCTAATCGACAAGTAAGTAATTGAAAATTAACTTTCTTATTGAAAATTTATATTTACTGACTAAAAATTCAACTCTTTGATAAAAAAATTCAATTTTTGTTGTTGAAAATGTAACTGTTTGAATGAAATTTGCTTTCCTGAGTTGAAAATTATTTCTTTAAATGGAAATTTAATTATTCCATTTTCGGTTAAAAAGTGATATTTTTTAGACAAAAAACTCGTTTTTTCTTGGTAGGAAATTAATCTCCTTGGATTTTAATTCTACTGTTTGCTTAAAAATTGATGAATTTTGTTGGAAACATTTTTCGGTTAAAAACTAATTTTTTTACTTTAAATTTAACTATTTTATTGGGAATTAACTTTTTTATTGAAACTTTATATTTTTTGGTTGAAAATTGAACAGTTTGGTAGAAAATTCAATTGTTGTGTAGAAGATTCGCTTTTTTTTTTTAAATTGAAAATTAATTTTTTTTTATGAAAATTTAAATGATCAATGTTTGTTTGAAAATTGATCTTTTTAGTTCCAAAATTTAACTATTTGGTTTGAAATGTATGCAATTTGTTGAAAATTCTTATTTTTTCGTGGAAAGTCAATCATCTTGGTTGAAAATTAAACTTTTTCTTTCAAAATTTTCGTATTATGTTGATAATTCGTTATTGTTGGTTAAGCTTAACTGTTTTTTTTTTATTTTCAATTAAAATCTTTTTTTTAATATCTACTGTTACATTCTTCTTTCAAAATTCATCTTTTTAGGTTAAACATTAAACTCCTCGGTTGAATTTTGATCTACTTAATTTAAAAAAAAAATTTTTTGGCTTGAAGATTCATGATTTGAGTTGAAATTTCAACTATTCGGTTGAAAATTAACTTTTGCATTGAAAATTTATATTTACTAGTTTAAATTCAACAGTTTGTAATTTGTTGAAAATTGTTATTTTTTCTTTGGAAAATTAATCATCTTGGTTGAAAATTCAACTGTTTCTGAGGAAATTTAATTGTTGTGTAGAAGATTCTTTTTTTTCAATTGAAAATTAATTTTTTTGTAATGGAAATTTAAGTGATCCATTTTTGTTTAAAAATGGATCTTTTCAGTCCAAAAATTTAACTAATTGGTGGAAAATAAATCATCTTGGTTGACACGAAGGTTTGGTGCGCTTACACTACTGAGACGTGCGATCACCCCAACCATTCGGGTGCTCACCCGAAACAGCAGCGGCCGAAGTGGTGGGGCGCCCGCCCGAATAGTTGGGGAGCTTGCACGAATGATTCGGGAGATTGGAGTCGTCAATCGCGTTGGATATTGCGCGTTCGACGTTTGCGCATGTTCGCTAATGGATGCAGCTGATGAACATCAGGCTCTTCCCGAATATCACTGTTTCTAGTTTATGTCGATTTTATTCTTCATGTTCGAGATGTCAGTGGAATAAAGTGTAAATGGTTATCTGGTTTTTCTTTGGATAATGATGAACGAAGATAAGATAAATATAAAACATTCTTTCTCTAGAATTATTTCTGTATACCGGGATGAACGCTTGTATTGAAATTTTACATTTGATTTTTCGTCTCAAGAGTCTATGGACGACAAGGGCTTTGCAAAACAACGTTGCTTGCACATGAGTCGAAAAATCAAATGTAAAAATAACTAGTTACACTTTATTCCACTGACATCTCGAACATGAACAATAAAATCGACATAAACTAGAAACAGTGACATTCGGGAAGAGCCTGATGTTCATCAGCTTCGTCTATTAGCGAACATGCGCAAACGTCGAACGCGCTATATCCAACGCGGTTGACGACTCGAATCTCCCGAATCATTCGTGCAAGCTCCCCAACTATGCGGGCGGGCGCCCCACCACTTCGACCGCTGCGGTTTCGGGTGAGCACCCGAATGGTTGAGGTGCTCGCACGTCTTAGTAGTGCCAGCGCACCAAACCTTCGTGTGAAACAAAAAAAGAGAAACCACCCGAACTATGGGGGGTGTAAACCCGAACTACACGGGAATTCTTCGCTCAGTGGAGTTTGACAGCAAAATGGAATTTTCAATTTTTCATTATTTTTGTGGGATCCAAATTTGAATTTACGATTTTTCAAAAAAATTCAAAAAGTTGTTATGATAACTTTGTTTTTTAAAAGTTTGAAAATGCTATAACTCTGATAACACAGGCCGACAAAAATGACATCTTCTTTGTACCCAAAGACCGGACTATGTGACTCCGAAGGATTTTGGTAACCTAAAACCGCATCCGTTATCCAAATTTTTCCTATACCTCAGGTTTGTGAGATATTCTAACTTGAAAGTGCAAAAATGGCTATTTTTAGTCATATTTGAGGCAATATAACACGATCAGGAATTTGTTCTCTAAAGACTGTTAACGCCATCGTTCAGTACTCATTTTTATCTTCCATTTCCATTTTTGATCATTCCGAACCGATTTTTTTTCTCCGAGATATCGCACATTAACCATTTCAGTTTCACAATGCTTTGTGGAACAATGCAAGGCGAAGAGAGACTGAAATGGTTAGTGTGTCATATCTCGGAGAAAAAAATCATTTTGGGATGATCAAAAATGGAAATGGAAGATAAGAATGTGTACTAAATGATGGCGTTAACAGTTTTTAGAAAAAAAAGTTGCTGGTCGTGTTATATTGCCTCAAATGTGGTTAAAAATAGCCATTTTTGCACATTTAGGTTAGGATATCTCAAAAACCGGAGGTATAGAAAAAATTTTGACAATGGATTCGTTTTTAGGACGCTAAAATCCTTCGGGGTCACATAGTCCGGCCTTTGGGTATAAATTTTGTCGGCCTGTGTTATCTTTTTTTATCGAAAAAAGTGAAGAAGATAAATTGTTTGACTTTCCGAATAGCTTTTTGAATTTTTATTAGAGGGTTGCGCCGACAGGAATTTCCGCTACCAATCAAAAGCCACCGGATCACCCGGCGGAAAGAAATCCAGTGCCATGTAAATATACTTAAGATTACGTCGGCGCGCCGATAAGCCGCCGCGCCGCCACGCTGACGGCGTCGAATTCGAATCAGCGGCGGCGTGGTTTTGAAGCAAGTTGGCCGGCGGCGGCGACGCAACCGTCTAATTTTTATTCAAAATAGCTGGTTGACGAACTCGTCCTTGCATTGCAGGCCTTAAAACAATGTGCCAAGGCTCAATTCAATCTCCTCATTTTTTCGAAAGTTATCGTGCCTACAACCTACTACAGACAGACAGACACCTTCGTGAAAATCGTTTCTACTGAATCAGGGGGGGTCTCAAAACGTGGAGATTTTATGAAAACCAACCATGTCAAATTCTACAGAAAACCAATACCTTCTCATTAGGATGAGAATGTACAGTAGAGAGTAGAGGGTAGAGTAGAGAGTGTAGAGTAGAGAGTAGAGAGTAGAGTAGAGAGTGGAGTAGAGAGTAGAGCAGACATGCCCAATTCGGGGAAATTCCCTGCGAGAACAGATGTTCCGCGTCCCCTACTCTTTCTCCTAGAGAGCGGTAGAGGTGGCAGACGCGTGGGAGACTCTCTACTCTTTGACGTACGCGTCTACCACGCGCATGCGTCTACCACCTCTCTCGCTCTCTAGGAGAAAGAGTAGGGGGCGCGCAACATGTGTTCTCGCAGGGAATTTGCCCGAGTTGGGCATGTCTGGAGTAGAGAGTAGAGGGTGGAAAGTACAGAGTAGAGAGCAGAGAGTGCAGTAGATATATATATGTATATATATATATATATATATATACATATGTGTGTGTGTATATATACAGGGTGTTTTTTTTTAACTTGAGAGAACGAAATATCTCAAAAAATACGCATCCTACGGAAAAAATGTCTGGAATAAAAACTTTTTATTTTCGAGGGGGAAAAAAGATTTGCTAAAATTTACCCCACCCCCACCTCCACCCCCACAGGAGGCAGGGGTGGGGGTAACTTTGTAATTTCAAATGGCAACCCCAATTTTTTATCACAGATTCAGATTCTCCTTTACGAAATACGTAAGTTTTATTCGGAAAATTTGTTTCGATTCGCGATAGATGGCGCTGCAATTGCGAAAAATGAAATTGTTGACACTACTTTTAGCTCGACCCAGAAATAACGACGCGGACGTAGTACAGTCGAAACTCCATAATTCGAACACCCATAATTCGAATTCCTCCATAATTCGAACATTTTCTCCGGTCCCTTGACGTTCCTATACAGAAAACCAGATGCAGATAATTCGAACACCTCCATAATTCGAACTTTTCAGCCGGTCCCTTGCTGTTCGAATTATGGAGGTTCGACTGTAGTTGTCTATTCCCTTCGGGGTGCTTAATTTAGGTGAGTCCCCTTGCCTCTCACCATCCATCGGGGTGCTTGATTTCGGTGAGTCTCATTGCCTCTCACCACAGGGATGCTTGACTTCGATTAATTATTTTACAATAAATGCTCAAAATGGTGTCCTCGCACCTCGATGCACTTGTTAATCCGAGCTTTGAAAGATTCCACAGAACTGCGAATTGTGTCTGGTGATATTTGTGCACAAGCAGACCTGATTCGCTCGATCATGTTATCACGAGTTGTGGGCACTTCTTGATACACGCGATTCTTTAGATAACCCCACAAATAGAAATCCTGCGCCGTAAGATCTGGCGATCTGGCAGGCCAATTTACTGGACCTCCTCTACCGATCCATCGTCCATTGAATTCGCGATTGAGTACTTCCCTCGCGATTGCCGCATAATGTGCTGGACAACCGTCATGTTGAAACCACATGTTGTGTCGCACTTCCAAGCTTAGGTCTTCCAGCAATATGGGAAGTTGATTTTCTAAAAAGTTACGATATTTTTCACCGTTCAAATTTCCATCAATAAAATACGGACCGATAAGTTGATCTCCAATTATTCCACACCAAACGTTCACGGACCATGGACGCTGATGCTCAACTTCACGCAACCAATGTGGATTTTCTACACTCCAATAATGCATGTTGTGCCGATTAACGTTACCATGGTTTATGAAAGACGACTCGTCTGTGAAGAGTACTAGAAAAAGGAAATTCGGGTTTCCTTGTATCTGCTGAACCGCCCATTGACAAAATGTCACTCGGTTCTGAAAATCATTGCCATGAAGTTCTTGATGTAGTGAAATATGATACGGATGATCGGAATCGCGGCTTAGTTTTCGAGTACTAACATGAGGGTCATGAGTGACTGCAGCTAAAATTGCAATTTCATTATCAACTCCAGTGACTGTTACTTGACACTTCCTTTTTTTCGGTTGTACACTTCCGTCAGTGATGAAGTTTCGGACAACCCGGTAAAAAGAAGCGCGTGAAGGAACACTTTCTGGAAAGCGTTGAGCATAAAGCGTGAGAGCATCATTGATATTCCTGCCACTTTCTCCATAAATGAGAATCATTTCAATCTTCTGTTGCTGAGATAGAATTTCCATTGTAAAAGTAATGAAGGAAGGTAATGAGGAAATACAACGACACTCAAACCAACTGAAAATAACGTGACCAACAACAATAACCCAAACGAAAGCAATCAACACACCCAAATCAAATGAACACAATGAACCTTCCTAATGTTTAAACGTTAAGTACGGACAGACGCGGTTATCGCTCGGCCGGAATGACGTCGAGGATTGTAGACAGTAGAGACTCGATGATATGTAATGTCTCCATCCAAAATCGACTGTCGTCAACCAACTGCATTCGGGAATGGTTTTCGACAGTTTTATCACTTTTACTGTCCC
>CAKNYM010044725.1:0-15505 GCA_932195095.1 Andricus curvator | reverse complement strand
TTAGATAACGGATTCGGTTTTAGGATACCAAAATCCTTCGGGGTCACATAGTCCGGTTTTGGGTTTAAATTTTGTCGGCCTGTGTTATTGGAGTATTTAGAGATTAAAATGAAAAACGCAAAGAACAAAACTATTTTTCAATATTCTAAAATCGAAGCCTTAAATTAAAGATTTTTTTATCAAAATACAGAAAACTGTTTGAAATTCTGAATGCTCCAATATGAATTAAATGTATATCCTCCGTCAAATGAAAACATTTATTTTAACTAAAAATTAAATGTTTTCACAATTGTGATAAATGAGTCATTAATAGAGCATTCCGAATTCCAATTATTAATACACGTTACATATCCATAAAAAAATATTATATTTAGTTAATAAAATATTTCATTGGTTTACCGCGACCGAGTGATTGCCTCTTGAGCTTAATCGGTTTGACAGTTTTGTGAACATTCGAATCATCTACTTTTTTCTTTTTGAAAATGTTTTCATCTCCTCTTTCAACTATGTTTTTCTTTTCTTTTTCACTTTCAAAGTCTTTTGCAGTAAAATCGTCATCAAAATCACTACCAAAAATGTCAGATAGATCGAGAGCCTTCTCTAAAAGTCTGTGTGCTTCCAAATTGTCCATATCAATTATTGGAATGTCTGATGAACATGCAGCCTAAAGGCAATCACGCGATTGTGGTTCATTTACTTTCAGTGAACGGGGAGCTTTCGATTCCTTATTATCACTCACATGAGACGTAGCAAGCGTAAAGAGATATTGATGAGACTCGATGTTAAATCGTCGTTTTTGTGGTAGCCATGTTCGTGAGCCACATGACATCTCTTCAAATAATGCCCGTGATTCCGTTCTCACAAGTGATGCTGCTTGTGATTTTACTGGCTTCGGTGACAGATGCATAGGAGCAATCGTCGTCGTCATCGTCATGTTCGAGGATGATGGCATCATAACCGTAGTCGTTGTCATCTTCGTTAACGCCATCGGTGAGGATGACATTGTGGATATCAAAATTGTTAGTTTTGAGTCTGGTGCCTTTCCGTTTGACTCATGTTTGATTTCTACAGCAACCTGAAACATTGATATTACACAAATTATATTGCTATATTATTATATTTAAAGCGGAATGGGGTGAAGTTCTATAACCTCAAAATTCAATCTCTTTCATTTTATTAAATGCATATTGAAAATAGATATTTTTATTTGGCAATCGTTCAGTACAATGGAAAAGATTGAATCTTGAAGTTGGATCTACGAGCCCAACTCTTCAGGGTAATGGAATAATGAAAATAATTACCTGAATTGAATTAACCAGGTCTTGAAGTGAAGGGAGCGGCAGATGAATGTGTATGTGTTTCACATCCTCTTCACAAACAGTGGTGGATTTGAGGTATGATCTTTCAGCCGTCATACTGCTATTAATGTACACACATAACACTTACAGCTGACCAGAACCTGAGCGCAACTGAGCCGCTGCACTGCGCACGTTCATATATATATATGTTCTGTGTCGAACCTGCGAGAAACGTATAGGATTTTCCGTAAGCAAACACTACTGGATCTTTCTAGAAAAATATTGACATCGATGTTTCCAGTTCAATGCATTAGGCCTTCGATGATGTGTCAAACATCCGATAAGCTTATTCGAAATAATTATTGAAGGTCTAAATTCACGAATCCCGAACCAATCTCCAGGTTTCTAGAAATTTTGATCACTGTTTGCCGACCAGTTGGAAAGTTCTAGAAAATTCAACGAACAAGAGTCTTACGAATTCTAGAAACTCAGAGAATTCAGGGGAATTCCCGATCCCACGAGTGCCAACTACATAAAACTTGTAGCAAGCACGGTCGGTAAAACAGTTACCCACCTTGCCGACAGGGTTATGGATCCGTATCAGTGCTCTACTTGCCGACCGAGTTACCGACTGTCGGTAACTTACCGATAACTGTGTCAGTGCTCTACCTTACCGACCGAGTTACCCACTGTCGGTAACTTATCGATAACTGTTTTACCAGGTGATTATCGCCAGAACCCGCCTTGCTATACTACTAATATGCAATGACATATTTTTGTAGCAAATGAAATAAGGCGAAATTTAATAATATTCAATTATAAATTAAAATATTTATAAGGGGTATATAAAAGAAAAAAGAATTCCGAATCTCAATTTGCATACTCGATTTTTCTGTTCCCTTTGGGTTATAAATGAACCACGTGAAAAGAGACATGAATCAGATAATATTTAGAGGTCGCTTATAGTAAATTTGTCTTGTTTTACACACAAATTCATCTTTTTTAAAATAGCTGATCATACTGGCAAATGATGAAGAATGTAAAAGATGCGGCTTATTGAAAAGAGTATTTTTGGATCATCAGTCTCTTCATAAATTATGCATACTTAAAGACCTCTCCATAAGTGGGATAGATAATTCACACTACGTTACAACAATTTCCTTCGCATATCTCCCTAAGAATGCATAATTATAAAAATAATTACGATAAAAAATCATTTTAATGAGTCGCGTCTTTTATATTCTGTATATAGTTTTGCGTAATGACCTGCCTTTTTCGAGAAAAATCAATTTTTCTGTAAAAACAAACCAATTTATTTCTCCTTCCACGTGGTTCATTTTTAACCCAGAAGAAACAAAAAAATCGAAAATGCACGTTGAAATTCGGACTTGCTTTTGTTTAAGCACACCTAATATTCATATGCTGTTAAGTTATAAATAAACAAACGCTTTTTGCTACGTCCATAAAAGTATTATGCTCCCAGTGGACAAAAAAATGAAGGATGTCCTAGAGAAGTCTTCGGGACATCCTTAAGACGTCTTTTGGAACATGTCTTTTGGACATCTTGGGGATGCTCTTAAGACGTCTAATGTCAGTACAAAAGATGTCCCGAGAACGTCCTATGTCTTTAAGACGTCTTTAGGACATCTTTACGACATTGGACGTATTAGAGACTTTGATTGGACTGGCATTGGACGTCCTAGGGATGTCCCAAGGACTTTCTAGGGATGATCATGGTTTTGTGCCCTCTGGGCTATTAGTGATATATTATCACAAAATCTTCAGAATGAATACTCATAGTTATTATTATAAACTGTTCAAAATATTAGCAAACATTCTCTGTAAAAACCAGAGGTCATTTTTTCCGTATCATAATTTGCATGTCCTTTTTTCAAATATGATAACTTCATGCTGTTATTTTTTTCAATGTAGAAAAACGACTCTGGAATCCCACAAGCGGTTTCATTTTAGTATGACTCAAGACAGGTTTTTTAGTCGTATTTAAATGCCTGGAAATAGCTCTGAAATAATAGTATTTTTACAGTGTTAACAAGAATGTTGATTTTCAGTGAATTTCAGACCTACTAAAAAAATCTTGTAACTGACTAAATTTTCATGTGAAAAATTCAAAAACTTGGCAGAGTACAATTTAATTTGCACAATTCATTGAATTTGCGAAATCGAAGATGGTGAAGTAAGTTCAAAGTAAAATTGGATTGAAAAATAGCACTGTAAAAGTATAAGAAACTTATTTTTGTGAAAGTATTGTCATGTCCCGCGACTTTTATAATAGTAATAACTAATTATAAACAATAGATTATAACTTCATAACATTTATATTCAATATATTATAACTACATAACATTTATATTAAATAATAAAACAACAAGCTGAAAGATCATATCCAATATCCAATTATTATTGTCAAAATCATATTATAAACAAAGCTAATATTGCTAAGATCATTCGCGAATATCAGATTTGTAACGAACAACGCAATAGATCAAGATGAGCTGTACGCATCAACTTTCGCACAACAAACAGGCACACGCTAATCAAGAAGACATAAATTAATCAACAAGCTAACCAGAAAAGCTAGCTGCATTTTGTTTCCCATACGCTTACAAAATGCTGGTACCTATAGAACTTACATAGCACAGTAAAAGAAAATAAGCGATACACATAAAATTCTCGCCTATTCAACACAAGAAATGGGCACACAATAATCAAAAGACCATAAATTAATCAACGAAGCAATCATGAGAACTAGCCACATCTTCAATCCTATACATTTTCAAATGCTGGTACCTACAGCACATATACAGTACATTAAACTAAAATGAGCGGGCTACATAAAATTTGCAGAACTAACACAGCCATCAAACACACATGAATTGAAGAGCTATAAATTAATCAGCAAGCCAACCTTAAGAACAGACCAGATTTTCAGTCCCATACGTTTACAAAATGCTGGTACCTATACTATTCATCTACATGATTTAAGCATCTTGACCTACTTATGCCTATGCAACGGACACCAGCATCTTCGATACAAAAGCAATAAATATCTCAATCGAGATGACAGTTGTAGGAGTGTGACTCTCTCACCAATAACACACGCAAACTTATGCACTTCTACGCATTAGAATATCTCAGGCTGTGTCATCTAGGAAGGGATAGCATATATTTTGGTAACTGCCCCATTCTCCATATTTGGGCACATCACGATTCCTCATCGCTGATTGGCTATCCTATTAATTAACCCTCTGGATTAAGAAGGGATATAATGCATATTAGCTACTGCGACACTTTCCTTAAATGGGCATACATATAATTCTCGATGCCCATTGGATAATTAAATCCCTACCACTCTTAATTATCAACACTAATTGGAACCATGATGAATCCCTACTTCTAATACCAATCACCCCTATGGCAATCTTAGGAGGGATCTTGTGTATAAATACCGCAGATTTGGAAGCAAAAATGAGTTTAGTCAGTTTCAGTTTAGGAACTTTAACCAGTCTACTCAGTTTAAACACTCCATCGGTTAAGACCCACCACCCAGTACTACAATAAAAGTCATCGAGACCCTAAACTCCGGTCCGAAATACTCGGCCCGTCAACCTCTTCTAAAGTTTAACTTCTGTGCGGGAGCGTCGAATCCAGATTCAATAGAACACCTGCAACAAAAGGACAACGGAGCCCAGCTCCACTGACCTGGTCAGCTCAGTGTCCATTCTTCGATACTCGCCCCCTACGGGTCCGACATACAGCCCATACATTCAATTGAGGAAGCACTCTTCCTTTCTACTGGCGAGAGGGTGAAACACGTCATCAACAAAATAAATAAGTGGACTAAAACTAAACGAGAAGAGACAATCGAAGCAAGAGCACTCCAGCTGCATCAATTCAAACTCAAACTTGTACTCCATCTCAGTCAAATTGCAATTATTCAAATAAACTTCAATTAATTTATATTCAAGTTTAAATAATTTATTTCTGTAAACAGTAGTTATCCTCATCCCAGTTTTTTAATTAATATTAAAATCTAAAACGAGGAACCATCAATTATTTAACAAAATATAAGGTAAGCTATGTCCATTAAGACGTAACAGTATATTTAACAAATTACAATTTGACAGCTCATAGTCACCAAGAAACTTCATCTACGTTTCTGTAATGGAGAAAGACTTGCAATTCCGATAATTTTTTAGAACCAAGAAGTTTTAGTTTGCTTCTTTTAATTAATATACGTCCTGCTTTCTAAATTGTATATCTACATTTTTCAATCCTCTATTTTTCCAATCTAAAAAATCAAATGATCTAGAAAAGAGGCGGATTACTATACTGACTCAGAATTAAATAAGTATAAAATGCTACCATAGGGAAATTCTGAATGATTATTTTCATTTATTTCTTCTAGCTGAGATAATTAATACACTATTCTATACATTTGAAAATTCATTTTTAATGAAATTCATATTTGGCAAATATTCAAAATCGACGAGATTTAGCAGCAGTTCTTGGTTACGGTGAAAACGTGGCAAGTAATAATTTCTTTCACTTCTCACGCTTATCCTGTCTTCTGACTCACATACACCACACACATTCTTGGCTCATGCCACTCACACACATTAAGCATACTTTCTATCGGTAAAGCACTGGTTCCGTCCCTCCTTCCCTCCTATCCGTTTACTGGTTCGTGATACTAACGCCTCGCATCGCTGGTTCCCGAACTAAGCCTACACCTGACGTCTCATTCCCCGCGCCAATCTTCTAAGCTTGGTGGGCATTGTCGCCTCTATACCTATCTTCCCTCTACGATTAATGTGAGTGACATTTCAAGGACTTGGGTCCAAAGTTCGATTTCTAGACAGGATGCACGTCAATCATCTTGAGTGACGGTTTCCTGTTGAAAGTCCAAGGGTCGGTTTTGTATGGCGTCTGACAGGCGCCATGACCCATTAATGATACTAAAAATAGCTCATGGTCTCAGGTTCCTAACCTCAAAATCTATCATGGGTACTAAAATTGCGCAGTATTTAGTCGAGTGTATAACTTTAGATTCGACGGTTAAACATAAGTATATCAATAACGCAACGAGTCTATAGACTCGTAGATACTAGCGTACAATCGTAGTTACTTAATAAATAGTAATTATACAGGGTGTCCCAGTACTCAAACAGCTTTTTGTATTTTTGAATTCTAACAAAAAAAATGGCGTCGAAAATAATTATAAAATTTTTTTGCTAAAGTTAATAATTACCGAGTAATTAACAATTGAAGATTAACCAATCAGAAGCACGCGTTAGAAGGTCGACAGTCCATGTGCCATCGACAAGAGTGTGTGCATAAACAATTTCAGTTCGTATAATTTCTCCTCCGTTCGCTTTTCCAGTAGGTTGTGACTCTCTGATGTAACTTCACACATCAACGAGATACAAAAATTGCTAAAAATATTTTCCACAATCAACCAAATTAGACAACATTCTCATGAATTCTGTAAATTCCCTTGAATTTTGTAGAATTTTTAGAACTCAGTGGAATTCTCCTGAATTCTGAAGAATTCTCTTGAATTTAGCAGAATTTTCTTAATATCAGCGAAATTCTCTCTAACCCTGTAGAATTCTTTTGATTTCAGCAGAATTCTTTTGAATTCAGTGGAACTCTCTTGAATTTTGTATCATTCTCATGAATTCAGTATAATTCTCTTGAATTATGTAAAATTCTCTTGAATTCAGTAGCACTCTTTTAAGTTCGGCAGAACTCTCTTCAATTCAGCAGAATTTTCTCACGTTCGGCAGAATTCTCTTGAGATCAACAGCATTCTCTTGAATAATGTACAATTCTCCTGAATTCAGTAGAATTTCCTTGAATTTATCATAATTCTCTGGAATTCTGTAAAAATATCTCGTAAATTCAGTAGAATTCTCTTGAATTATGTAGAATTCTCTTAAATTGTGTATAATTCTTTTAAATTCAGGAGAATTCTCTTGAAATATGTAAAATTCTCTTAAACTTTGTTTAATTCTCTTAAATTCAGTAGAATTCTCTTAGGTTTGGCAGAATTCTCTTGAATTTAGTCAAATTGAGTGTCCGGATGCAATAAGGGCACATACAATTTTCTCGTGCGAAAACAAAATCCCCTGGAGGCTTTCAACAAAATTTTCAGAGAATGCGCTTTAGGGTATCGATCGACTAATAGAGTAAGAGGAATTCAAAAAAAAAAATGTGTTTTATTGTTATTAATTTTTTTCTGACGCTCAGCGTGAATCGGACTTTTGTAACTTCCAGCGTTTCGTTTATCGAGGGAATTTTGAGCAAGGAAAGACTTCTTGTGACAAAAATGCGGAGAAAACTGTGATAAAGTTTTTGGGAAAGTTTCGGATCAAAATATTCAGTAGAGTAGTTATGATTTTAGTTTATGTTAGCGCTGCAGCTTTCGAGTGTACTATAGGACTCTGGGGCTTGCCGCCGTGACATGTTCTTGCGCTAATGATTGATTTTGAATATTTTTAAATTTTTACGCAAAAACAGCTAAAAAATGATAAGGTTTGTATATTACTTTTTTCCTTGTGTATAACTTAATTCTATAAAATTCTAGTATATATACCATTAAACCATTTCCCTTTCAGGGTAGGCGTGACACTACCCGATTCGGGTAGTGTTTCTAGGCTTTTCTTGTAGTTATAAATAACTACAAGTGTGGGCTCACCACACCCACGATGTGCCAACAGCACTCATGTCAGTATTCTTGAATGGTCACCCATCCAAGTACTAACCGCGTCCAATGCTGCTTAACTTCAGTGATCTGACGAGAACTGGGGTTTTCAGCGTGTTATGGCCGTTGGCATAGTAATAAAAATTATTTATTCAATTAATTTTATAAATTTCAAAAACCTAATTTATTATGTTCTCTATTAATGTTTCAATTAAAATAATTCCACAGAAAGTTTTGCTATGCAAGATAAACGAAGTAGAAATTTTCTTTCACTTCATTTATTGGAAGTTGGTATAACAGTAGTAATTCCTAATTTAAATAGAAAAATTATTCAAATTTTTACCTTGTTTTTGCAAGTTTTTGTTACATTTCGTACCCATTTACTTTCGTCTCTGTTTCGTTTTCTACCTCGAAAAGCTTGCGGTATATTTTCCATCTTAATATAAAACGAAAAATCGCTACTTTTTTAATTAATCATTTTTATTTAGAAAAACATATGCAAATTAGATTTAATATAATCTTTACACTCAGATGTGCAATATCCAGTGAAGAGTTGAGGACTAAATGATCTATTTTAATTTAGCGTGTGCATAGGTTTGCTCACAAAGCGAATGTCCAAGGTCGCTTTAAAGTTAAACCGAATGGAAGTATAAAAATTAGGTGTATATTAGAGTATGTATGCTCCAGCGCTGACATAAACTAAAATCATAACTACTCGTAAACTATTGAATATTTTGATCTGAAACATTCCCAAAAACTTTATCACAGTTTCCTCCGCTTGATTTTTTTTTTTAGTCAGTTTTTCGGCTTTGATTTGTAATCTAAAAAAGCTACAACTTTTTATCTGGAGGAAAAAAGATGCGCAATAAAATTTCACATCCAGATATGTCCTTTAAAAATCAAAATTCGAAAATTTTGTTGAAAGCCTCCAGAACACTTTGTTTTCGCACGAGAAAATTCTATGTGCCCTTATTGCATCCGGAAACTCAATTATCCTGTTTGCTTTCGAATTTAGCAGAATATTATTGAAATCAGCAAAATTCTTTCGAATTCAAAAGAATTCTCTAGAGTTATGCAGAATTACCTTGAATTAATCATAATTTTGTGGAATTCTGTATAAATATCTCATGAATACCGTAGAATTCTCTTTATTTATGCATTCTCGTAAAATCTGTATAATTCTCTTGAAGTCTGTAGAATTTTCTTCACAGAAAAAACTGGGGGTAACAAATGTTGCAGGCAATCATTATTTCTGGGTAAAGTCGGCTATGGTACAGGGTAATGTCGCGCTGGGTAATTGATAAGTGTGTAAAGTATACCCGACTTTACCCTGGAGGAGAGTAACGTGGGCGAAGTGTCACTTGCTGACTTTATGTTTAGAGAAGCGGCTATAAATTATGAATTCTTACATATTTCCGCGTACAAGGCACTCCCAAAGGATGATAGTTAACATTAATTAGCGAATTAATAGGCGAATTTTCGACTTACCACACTTTATTCACCAAAATAAATTTGAGAGCAGACACAGGATTTGAAAGTCGCCATGGTCTTTAAAGTTAATAGGTGCATTGAAAAAAACAAAGTAAGGTTTCGGCTTGAGAATTTCCGAAGATGACATTTTTACAGCGGAAACTTTTCGGTAGATCTTTGAAACAAATGATTTCACGTTTATTTACAGAAATCTTTGCATGCCAATGGTTAATTAACAATTATGCGATAATGGGCAGGTACATATTTATTGAAAGTGCTGGATCGGTACTTGGGATTTCCACGATGTTCTTGAAGAAGATTACGTTACCGATTCAGCAGAGTAGCACTATTGGCACATGGATCAAATGGTGATTTTTGAAAATAAGATAAGTAATAAGTCTTGAATTTAGAAAAGTTACAAATATACAAAATTGTAGGTTATGTTTTGCTTTTTTATCAATCGGAAACTATATTTTCAAGGCTAATGCTATAGTTAGGCGACGATACTCACATTCCCTTCTTGTCTTTGCTTTAACAGTGGGTTTCAACTCTAGTTTCTTTTTGGTAACTTTTGGTCATTTGGTGGGAAAATGAGATTATGACAAACTGAGATTATGGGCAAATAAATACCTACCACGTACAGCGTCATTGGTGCAGTGATACTAGGGATGGGCGACATCAATGTTTATTAATTTTATTCTATTATTTTTATTTGATTAATTTCTAGTAACGTTTCTTTCGTTGCGGACTTGCGGGACACATTGAGACAAAGGACAAATCCCTATGACTAAATGAAAATGTACAACTATTACAATTTTAGGTTATGTTTGTGTTTTTCACAGAAGCGGATATTTACAAAATAAATATCGATTTGAAAAAATAAAATTATGTTTATAGTATATTGCTTGGTAGATACTCAGTAGTCGATAATTAAAAAAAAAAAAGATTTAAAAACCACTGTTAAAGCAAAGACTAGAAGGAAATGTGAGTTGCCGAAAATAACAGCTTTCAAATCTAGGTTTAAGAGGTTCATATTTTCTTTTTGCCCATTCCCATCTAGTATCCAAATGATCCCGGTTTTCAAATTTAGTGATTTTGTGGAAAAATCAGATTATGAAAAACTGAGAGTATGGACCAATGAATACCTACTGCATATTTCACTGGTTACACTTTTCTGAAATTTAGTGCAGCTTTTTCAACAATTCTAAATTTCTTTTTTGGCAATGTAACGAAAAAAAAAATCAAATTCTTATACAGGATTTTCGAAGGACCAATGACTATAGATTTCGTTACATGAGCTCATATAGGCTGTGTAGCAGAAGCCTGCAAAATAGACTTCTTCACAAATTCAGTGCACAAATTTGATTCTTTTTTTGGAACCATGCATTTGGTCCATTAATTTTCCCTCAGCAATCGAGGCAGTGAAGTTAGCTGGTGAATAAGTGAAATTACTTAATAAACTTCTTCATCCAAGTTTGCGATAAACTTCCCGCGTGGGAATTTAACATTTAAGTACTCGGAAAAGGACAGGTCTGTTTTCCTATTTTTTTCTATTTCCTGCGATGTATGAACGAGGACATCTCTGATATGCGTAGTAGTGATTGCTGTATCTTTTTAGGTTATGTTAACCCATCTGTCATCAGCATCAGCCTAAAAGTACACGGGGATCACTACTGCACATGTGAGAGATATCCGCGTTCACACATCAGTAAATAGCAGCTATGTGCCACTTAATGGCAGGCCTGTAAAGAAAAAGTAGGATGAGAGTTGACCGCGGCCACCAGGCGGAGTGAAGGCCCTGTTTACTTTCAGGGCCGACTTGCTAAATAGTGTACAAATTTGAAAATATATGAGATTAAAGAAATTTAAAATGGCGGAAATTAAAAAAAAAAGTTCTAAAAATTTAAATATTGTTAGTATTATTTATTGTGCTATTAAAATATAAGAGTATTTTTTTGGTAACAAACAACCAATCACATTTAAATTTCATAACGAGAAGAATAACATTAACAATATTTACATTTTTACAAATTATTTTAATAATTTTTCCTCATTAGATTAGAAAACTATTTATGTTTATATTTTCGGCAAAAAAAGAAGAAAAGCACAGTAGAAATGTTGAAAAATAGCACTTTTCTCATTTTCACCATGTAGTTTGTAGCAAGTCGGCCCAATAGGTAAACAGCGTCGCACGCGCCCATATTCAGTACTAATTTTCTCCGGTCAAGAGTCATCCCACTTTTAGCTTTGAGTGGCACGGTGCTGCTAAATAGTTGAAATTTGAGGTTATGTTCACTTTCAATCATACTCGTAAATTCTCCAAGAATCTATCCACTTATTATATTCTCAATACACAAAAACAATCGACGTTTAGTTGATCTTTAACTAAATTTCTAAGCAAATTGTTTGGAACATTGGTGCACTGAAAAAATTGTGGGCGAGCTGCTCGCCCACGTGATAGAGCTGCAACACCAAATGCGTCGCGTATGCTCGCCTGCGGCTTGGTGCGGATTCTCTCTCTTGTTGGGCACGCTGTGTGCCCACATTGGAACAGCTGTAGCCCCAACAGTGTTGGTACAGTAACGCTCCGTTTAGACGGGAGAACGGCATCCCCAACCCGAGTTTCGCGCGGAGTTTCTTTCATCCGACAAACGGTTTGTCGTATATATTCGTGCTTATTTTATTTTTACAAGTGAACTTTTGATCTTGGATGATTTCTTAGAGAAGAATAACTTCTCGCATTTACGCAATGACCTCAAATGTAAATAATTTATCAATACATAAGCCTGCCGTCGTGAACATGCGCGTGTACATAACCTATAAGCTATAACCTATAAGGTAGAAATTTCGTATTTTTTTTTGGTAAAAAACGTTAATCTTTTTCGGGATTTGATTTAAAATCAAAATATTGTTTGCTCGAAGTATGAACTGTTACATTTTTCGTTCAGTATTTATCTTTTTTGGTTGAAAATTATACTACTTAGTTGAACGTCAAACTGTTTTGTTGAAAATTAACTTTTTGGTTGATGGTTCATCATTATAGCTAAAAACTCATGTCTTTGGTTAAAAATTTAAGTATTTGGTTGGAAATTAGCTTTTTTTTAAATTTTGGTTGACTCTTTCCTTTTCTCCTTCTTTTTTCTGTTGGTATGTATTTGTCTCTAATGAGCCGAAAAGGAGGTTGTTTAAAAATCTAATTTTGATTTGTGATTTTTTTCAAGCTCCGATTTCGGTACATAAAATTGTTCATAAGAAAGCAGATTTCATTTCAATCTTAAATTAATTTTTAAATAGAGACAACTTTTTACCTTAAATTGTCAAAAAAACAACTATTTTTATTTAAATACTGTACCAAAAATGTTTTTAAATGTTAGCTAATTTAGAAATGTATGGTTGCTTGGATTATATCTTTTGCTATTTCGAAAATGTAATAATCTGAATAGATTGGTTGAGAATCAACCACAAAAAAATGTCTCTTATTTTTTTTCGGATTTTGGAACAAGTTTCAGGAATCTTTTCATTATATCTGCATTTGAATACTGAAATATATACTTTTAAGGTTCTTTATCCTTCATTCATAAAAAAGACATAATAAGTACTGTGAGTGACTGTTGTTAAACATAAACACACATGATTATTATTAACGAAGTTTCTAGGCACATCAAAATATTTGGTGTATCGCTCACCGTATTTCGGTGAACCTATTAGGCGTCCTTTCTAGTTTCTCCTGGGCACACCCAAAATATTTCTTAAATGCTTATCGAATTTCGGTGAACCGAAAAGGTTTATTCTAAGATAATAGTTTCAATTGTTCTCAACATATTATATTAACAACTGTCTATGTGTTTCATTTAATGATAACAATTAGAATTATTGACATAATTTCCAGCACAAAATCAGTCGCAGCAAGTTTTATAAAAAAAAAACAACATATTTTATACACGACTATCACGCAATTGTTTATAAAACTTGTTAATAAAAATTGATATTGTTGAATTAGACTGAAACTATTTAATAGAATCGGCAAGTAACATCATAAAGTCATACGCAGAATATTTTTAAAAACCAAAATAAATTTTTCCCTGTAACAATAGACGAATATAATACAATTCTTTATACAATTTGTTATAAAAAATTAAATTTTTGTCTTAAAATAAACCTTTCGGGCTAAAAAAATCATAAAGTCATTCCCAGTAACTTTGTATAGAAAAATTGTTTCCGTCCCTAAAAAGATACGACTACAGAACAATTATTTGTATAACTTGTTAATAAAAATCATGAATTTTTATGTTCAAATATTTTTTCACTTTAAATAACATTGTCAAGTATTTTTAAATTATTTTTCATGCCGTCAAAATATTTTCTTGTAAAAATTCGATAGATGTCTATTAGTTTATAACATTTTTTATAGCAATAAAATGTCTTTTAAACAATTTATTCCTATTATATTTGTATCTAAGCATTGACTATTATTGATTTCTGGTGTACTTAATTGTTTACACGATCACAAAATTCAACTGCGACCTGCTGCTTAATATGTGCGCGAAAATCTATTTCTGGACTCGTGGGGCAATTGCTTTCTCTTTTTTGGGACTGCAGCGTTCCCAACACGCGGGAAAGGATCTGCTCGCGCGTTTGGCACTAATGCTCACTCAAATGTGATGTGGCCGCTGCACCGACCAGGCTCGGTCAACTCTGTACAGTGAAATGGCGAATTCTTAGGACTATGGCGCGGGGACAGAGAGGTATTGAGGGGTGCGATATTATTTCTCTGGCCCATCGAAGATGGCGCTAACTTTCAACGCCAACGGGTGGGGCGATGTAAAATCGCGTGCGCGGCAAATTTTTTGTTGTCGCTGGCGGCTGTGATTTTGTTGGTTATGTAGTTCTGTACTGCAGTCCTTCAAATAAAGGCAAAATTAAGTGAATGAGAAACGTAAAATGGGAAATAGAATGATAATTATCTTTAATTTCCTATTTTTCGTTTCTTATTTGTTTCATTTTGTCTTTATTATTCCATTTTTGTTGAAATATTCTAGTATTCAATACATGTAAGGAAGGGACATATACATATATAAAGACCAACACATGCACGCGTCTGTAGTTCTCTGGCTCATCACAGATGGCGCGGAATATCGCCATTTATTTCCCACAGAGTTGACCGAGCCTGGCACCGACCGCCGTGGTGGCGATGCGTTCTCACTAAGAGGACAGCTGCTTGCCCAAATTTTTTTCAGTGTGCGGTTTCCTAAGGAGCGCCGCACTAACGGGGGCGTGTATGGAATCGCACCCTCAAGGTGCAGTCCCATGTGGGCAGAAAACGTCGGACAGATCTATTTGTCTCTTTCACTCTCATAAGTTTCTGCTTTAGGCCGACGTTTTCTGCCCACATGGGACGCCACCCACAGGCTACCTGCAGAAAGTCCAAAAGAGTGAAAGAGATAGAGAATTGTCCGTCTCTTTCACTCTTATGAGTTTCTGCTTTATGCCGACGTTTTCTGCTAACATCGGACTGCACCTTGGGTGGGACTCCGATGGCTTAAAGGTGCTTTTACACCAGGCCTGCCCAAGTAGGGGAAAACTGCTCGTTCACCACATGTTCGAGTTCCACCACCACGTCCCTCTTCACAGGTCCAGAGGCTTGGGGGGTGGTCGCTGTCGTGAAGTTGAATGAATAGAGGTCGGTGGTGGTGTTAAATTCCCATCTGGAAAATGAGCAGTTTTCTCCTACTTGGACAGGCCTGTTTTACACCTTTGGAAGCTTGCGCGCGTGTACGCATGCATCTGCAAGCGGCCGTTCCAACCTTCTTTTTCCGCTCGCAAGCAAATGATGGCGGAAAATGTATTTCTAGCGGTAAATTTGAAGTTTATGGTTTTCAAGTACTTAAAATGTGTAATTATTCCACAGATTTTGTAAAGTTTTTATTGAAAAATGGAAAATTATGCCAGAAGAATTAAGTGCAAGTAGATACAAGAGAAATGTTTAGTTTTCAATTAAATCTAGTTTTCTAAC
>CAKNYM010044724.1:25002-38885 GCA_932195095.1 Andricus curvator | reverse complement strand
CAGAAAAAAGATCTTCTCCTTTCGCTCCGCTGGGATTCGAACTCCAGATCAACTGATTGCCGGTCAGGTGCTCTAACCACTAAGCTACTAGAGAGATCGGAAGTGTGTGAAAAGATACAGATTCCTAGTAAAAATTGTCTTGAATTAAAAACATAACATCTTGCAAAATAAAGCGTGTTTCAGAAAAAAGATTTTTCTTCCGATCTCTCTAGTAGCTTAGTGGTTAGAGCACCTGCCCGGAAATCAGTTGACCTGGCGTTCGAATCCCAGGCGAGCGAAAGGAGATCTTTTTTTCTGAATATATATATATATATATATATATATATACCATTAAACCATTTCCCTTTCAGGGTAGGCGTGACACTACCCGATTCGGGTAGTGTTTCTAGGTTTTTCTTGTAGTTATAAATAACTACAAGTGTGGGCTCACCACACCCACGATGTGCCAACAGCACTCATGTCAGTATTCTTGAATGGTCACCCATCCAAATACTAACCGCGTCCAACGCTGCTTAACTTCAGTGATCTGACGAGAACTGGGTTTTTCAGCGTGGTATAAATTTAATTAAAATTTTTTTAAATTTATAGCTCCATCTAGTCTGAGAAGATGTTAAAGATCGTTCCCATCTCCGATGATAATACAGATTCCTAGTGAAATTTACTTACTAAGTTTTCAATTTTTTTTTTAAATTCTACTATTATATTTTTGGTTCAGAATTTGTCTCTTTTCATTGAAAATTTTACTATTTGGTTGAAGATTGAACTATTTTGTTAAAAATTCTTTTTTTTAGGGTTTTGTGTCGGGTGTCCGTCCGTCCGTCCGTCGAACAAAAGGGCATAAGCGCCAAAATCTTTTCCAAACATTTTTTTTTAAATTTTTGTTTTCAACAAAATTTGTTCTCAAACTTTTTTTTCAAAGATTTTTTTTAAAACATTTTTTTTCAACATTTATTGCAAACAATTTTAAAAAATATATTTTTTTCAAAACATTTTTATCTTACAAACAATTTTTGTTGAAAAGTAATCGTTTTTGGTTGAAAATTCAACTATTTTGTTGAAAATTTATGTATTTTGTAGTAAATTTGTATTTTTTGGTAGAAAATTAAACTTCTTGATTGAAAATTCAACTATTTGGTTGAAAGTTGATTTACTTTGGTAAGAATTCAAATTTAACGAATCTAACTCTTTTCTTAAAAATTCCTTTTTCAGTTGAGAATTAACTTTTTTAACTGCAAAATTAACTGTCCCCATTTTGATTAAAAATTTATCCTTTTTAGTTTAAAATTCAACTAGATGGATAAAAAATAACTTTTTTCTTGAAAAATCATATTTTGAGCTTAAAAATTCAAATGTTTTATTAAAAATTCAATTTTCGGGTTAAAAACTATTATGTTGGTATGAAATTGATCTATTTGGTTGGAAATTAATTTTTTGTTAAAAATTTATATTTTTGTTAGAAAATTAAAGTATTTATCTGAAAATTTAATTATGTAGTAGAAAATTCACTTTCTTGTTGAAAAATCGTATTTTCAGGTTGAAAATTGAACTCTTTGGTAGAAAATTAACTTTTTTGTTGAAAAATCCTATTTTCAGGTTAAAAATTTAACTATTTGGTAGAAACTGACTTTTTTGTTAAAAACCATTTTTGCGGGTTGAAAATTTAACTGTTTTGTAGATAATTTGTCTTTTTGGTTTAAAAATTCATAATTTTGTTGAAAATTTCTCTTTTTCTGAAGAAAATTAATCTTCTTGGTGGAAAATTCATATCTTTGGTTGAAAATTTATCTATTTAGTTAACAATATTTTTTTTGTGGTAAATAAACTATTTGGTTTATACGTGAACAAGTTTTTTGTATTTTTTTTTAAATTTACCTTTTTGGTTGAAAATTTAACTGCATATTTTGTTCAAAATTAATATTTTTTCGTTCAACATGAATTTTTTTTCATCTGAAAATTAAACTTTTCTATTATTTGTTGAAAATTTATGTCTTATATAGTTGAAAATTCAACTATTTGGTAGAAAATTCATATATTTAAAAATTCTTCTTTTTGGATTGAATTCAATTGATTGAAAATTCATTTTTTTTTGTTGAAATTTAATTTTTTAAACTGAAAATTTAACTATTCTATTTTTGGTTGAAAACTTATCTTTTTTAGTTGAAAATTCAACTATTTAATGGAAAATGCATATTTCTTGATTAGAAATTAAGTTTCTTCTTAAAAATTTATTTTTACCTGTTAAAAATTTAACTGTCTTTTTAGCTTGAAAAATTAACTCCTGTTAAACATTCTTTTTTTGTTGTTGAAAATTAATTTTTTAAACTAAAAATCTTAGGATTTCATTTTTGATTTAAAACTGATTTTTTTTATTTGAAAATTCAAGTATTTGATGGAAAATTATTCTTTCTTGGTTAGAAATTAACTTTCTTTTTAATAATTGATCTTTTCCTGCTTAAAATTTATTTCTTTTAAAAAAATCGACTTTTTAGTTTGAAAACTGAACTCTTTTGTTGAAAATTAAACTATAATCTGAAAAATTCGTCCTTTTGGCTTGAAATTTAAACTAATTGGTTGAAAATTGTGTTTTTTGTTGAAAATTCATATTTTTGGTTGAAAATTAAACTATTTGGTAGAAAATGAACTTTTTTGTTAAAAATTCATACTTACGGGTTAAAAATTTAACTATTCTGTAGAAAATTCATCTGTTTCGTAAGAAATTTTTTTTTGGTTAAAAGCCAACTGTTTGAAAATTCGTCTTTTTTGGTTGAATTAAACTGTTTTTGGATTAAAATACAAATATTTTTTGGCTGAAAAATCAACTACTTGTTTTAAAGTTAAACTACTTAAAAAAATCATTTTATGGGAGAAAGATTAATATTTTCTGGTGGAAAATTCAACTGTCTTCTGCAAAAATAATTGTTTTGGTTTGAAAATTAAACTATTCGGTTGAAAATTAAATTTGTTGTTGAAAATTAAGTTTTTTTTTGAAAAATCATATTTTCGAATTGAAAATTTGATAGATTTGTAGATAACTCATCTTTTTGACTTGAACATTAAATGATTTTGTTGAAAATTAATTTTTTAAACTGAAAATTTGATGATTTTAGTTTTGTTTGTGAACTTATCTTTTTTAGTTGAAAATTCAACTATTTGATGGAATATTCATCTTTCTTGAATGAAAATTAATTTGTTCTGGTTTACAATTAAATATTTTTCCAAAACGTTCTACTTTTTACCTTAAAAACTTAACACTTTTGTTGAAAATTAATTTTTTTAAGCAGAAATTTCTGGTGATTTCTGGTAATTTTGGAAATTTGTGTAATTTTTGGTAATTTTGGAAAATTCTGTTAATTTTTGAAATTCTGGTAAGTTTTGAAATTTTGGAAATTTCTGCTCAGTTCGAAAATGTTGTCAATTCTTGACAGTTTTTGAAATGTTTGGAAATTTCTGATTATTTTTGAAATTTTTGGTAATTTTGGAAATTTTTGGAAATTTTGGAATTTCGGATAATTTTGGAAATTTTTTGTCAAGCTGGTAATTTCCGGTAATTTTTGAAATTCTGGTAATTTTAATAATTTTGGCCATTTCTGCTTAATTTGGAAATCCCGGCACTTTCTGAAATTTTAATAATTTTAGAAATTTCTGGTGATTTATGAAATTTTGGAAATTTTAGAAATTTCTGGTAATTCCGAAAATTTTGGTAATTCTGAGTCATTTTGGTAACTTTCGGTAATTTTTGAAATTTTAATAATTTTGAAAACTTTTGGTAATTTTGGAAATTTCTGGTGATTTATGAAATTTGTGAAATTTCTGGTAATTTATGGAAATTGATTGGTCATTTATGGTTGATGAATTGCCCGTTTTTTTTCAAAATTTCCGAAGATTTCCTGTAATTTATGGAAATGTATCGGTCATATATGGTAAGTTTCAGTTACTTTATTATAAAAATTTTATTTAGCCGAGGGAACAGAGGAATAGCCCGCTCCACTCTGACCCCTCGGCAATAGCTGTTCCATTAAAAAATTTGTCTAATATTTTTTTAGCTTTGTAGTGGCGAGCACATAGGGGCTTTGGCAATGTCAGAACCTGGTTCTGGATCAGATGTGGTCTCGATGAAATTGAAGGCAGAAAAGAAAGGGGATTTCTACATTCTGAATGGAAATAAATTTTGGATAACGAATGGGCCAGACGCTGACACTCTTGTGGTTTATGCAAAAACTGATTTGACTTGTGCAAAGCCTCAACACGGAATTACAGCTTTTATAGTCGAAAAAGGAACAGAAGGATTCAGTACAGGACCAAAACTTGATAAATTAGGCATGAGAGGTTCTAATACGGGCGAATTAATTTTCGAGGACTGCAAAGTCCCTGGTATGTGAAAATCATTTTCAACATTATTCATTTTCCTTTAATCTCACTTTTATAAACATTATCTAATTAGGGTTTCGTAGCCCCAGGCAGAAAGGGAAAGTTACGGAAAATAAGGGGAGAGGTAGCTGATAAAGTGAGAGGAAATGAGGGAAAATTAGGGGAAGTTAGGGGAAGAGAAATCGGAGAATTTAGTGGAAAGAAATTGAGGTGAAATGAGGAGAGGAAAAGTAGGGGGAAATAAGAGGAGAAAAAGTAGGGAGAAATAAGAGGAGGAAAATTAGGGGGAAATAACGGGTGGAAAAGTAGGGGAAATGAGGGAAGAAGGTGTATTCAGGGGTGATGAAGTAGGGGAAATGAGAGAAATGAGGGGAGGACAATTAAGGGAAATGATGGGAAGTGAGGGAGGAAGAGTAGTGGAAATTAGGGGAAATAAGGGGATGGGTAGTAGGTGAAGTAAGGGGAAATGAGGGGAAATAAGGGGAAGGGAAGTAGGAAAGTAAGGGGGAGAGAAATAGGGGAAGTAAGGCGAAGAGAAGTAAGGAGAAGGGAGGTAGGATCAGGGAAGAAGGAGAAGTAAGGGAAAATGAGTGGAAAGGAAGTGAGGGGAAATGAGGGGTGGGAAAGTAGGGGAAAATGAGGGCTGAAAAAGTAGGGGAAATTAGGGTAGGGGTAATAGGAGAAATGAGAGAAGAAGGTGCCTTTAGGGATGGGGAAATAGGGGAAATTAGGGGAGGACAATTAGGGTAAATGATGGAAAGTAAGGGAGGAAAAGTATTGAAAATAAGGGGAAATAAGGGAGGGGTAGTAGGGGCAAATAAGGCGAGAAATAAGGGGAAGGAAAGTAGGGGAAGCAACGAAGACATAAATAGGGAAAGTAAGGAAAAGGGAAGTAGGAGAAGTGAGGGGAAATGAGTGGAAAGGAAGTGAGAGAGAATAAGGGGAGGAAAATTAGGGGGAAATAAGGGATGTGAAAGTAGAGGGGAATGAAGGTAGGGGTAATGAGGGGAGTAGAAGAAACATGGGAAAAGGTAATAAGGGAAATGAGAGGGAGAAGATGCGTTTACGGGTAGGGAAGTAGGGCAAATGAGGGGAAATGAGTGGAGGGCAATTAGGGGAAATTATGGGAAGTGAGGAAGGAAAAGTACTGGAAATGAGAGGAAATGAGAAGTGGGAAAGCAGGGGAAATAACGGGAGGAAAAGTAGGTAAGTAAGTATACCATTAAGCCATTTCCCTTTCAGGGTAGGCGTGACACTACCCGTTTCGGGTAGTGTTTCTAGGTGGATAGTTTCTTGTAGTAAATAACTACTACAAGTGTGGGCTCACCACACCCAAGATGTGCCAACAGCACGCAGTATTCTCAAATGGTCACCCATCCAAGTACTAACCGCGCCCAACGCTGCTTAACTTCAGTGATCTGACGAGAACTGGGTTTTTCAGCGTGGTATGGCCGTTGGCAAATGAGGGGAAATTAGAGGAGGGAAAATAGATTAAGTAGGGGCAATGAAGGGTGGGGTAGTAGGGTACATTAGAGGAAATGAGGGGAGGAAAAGTAGAAAAAATCAGGAAAGGGAAAGAAGGGAAAATGAGAAGAGAAAATGTAGAAGAAATGAGAGGAGGGAAAGAAGGGAAACAGAGGAAATAAGGGGAGGAAAAGTAGGGGAAATTATGGAAAATTCAGGGTAAGGTAAATGATAAAAGGGAAGTAGGGGAAGTAAGGGGAGGTTTAGTAGGTGAAATAAGGGGAGAGTAAGTAAGTAATAAGGGAGAGTAGGAAGAGCTGCATAGAGAGGAAATGAGGAGAGGGAAAGTAGAGTTAATGAGGAGAGGGAAATAAGAGTTAATGAGGAGAGAGAAAGTAGGTGAAATTAGAAGAGGTGAAGTAGGGGAAATTAGGAGAGAGAAAGTATGGGAAATTAGAAGAGGTGAAGTAGGGTAAATTACGAGAGGGAAAGTATAGGAAATAAGGAGAGGGATATTAGGGAAAATGAGGGTTAATAATGAGAGAAAATAAGGGGAGGGAGAGTACAGGAAATGAAGGAAAATGAGGGGAGAAAAAGTATGGCAAATTAGGAGAAATGGAGGTTAGGTAAAATAAAGGAAGAGGTAAATTGGGTGAGATGAGGAGAGGGAAAGCAGGGGAACTAAGGAAAGAAAAATGAGAGTAGAGAAAGTAGGGTAAATGGGGGTAATTCCCTCATGAAGGGGAAGTGAAGGAAAATGAGGGAAAAAGAGGAGAGAAGTAGTAGGGAAAATTTGGGGAAATTATTATTTTGGGGAAAAGTATGTGTGTTGAAGCAGGGGGAATGAGGGAAGGAAAAGTAAGAAAATGAGGGGAGATGAGCGGAGGGGAATTAGGTGAAGTGGGGAAACGTGGGAAGGGAAAGTAGATGCAGTAGGGGAAATAAGGGGAAATGAGGGGAAATGAGGGGAAATGAGGGGAAATGAGGGGTGAAGGGTTATTGAGAAGAAGGAAAGTAGAGAAAATAAGGGAAGGAAAGTGAGGGGAAAGGAAGGGAGGCAAACTAGAGGAAATGGTGGAAAATGGAGCAAATAGGGAAATGAAAGGAAACGGAGAAATCGTGGAAATAGGGGAAGTGAGGGGAACTGAGTGGAGCAAAATTAAGGGAGGGAAAGTAGGGGAAATGATGGGAAATGGTGTTAAATAGTAGAAGTGAGGAGAAATAAGGGGATAAGAAGTAGGGGAAATTTGGGAAAATGAGGGTGGAGTAGGGGAAGCTAATTTTTAGTTAATTTTAATTTTTTAACTAGTTTTTTTTATAATATTTCAGCTGCTAACGTTTTGGGAGAACAAAATAAAGGGGTTTACGTTCTATTCAGTGGCTTGGACCTGGAACGTCTTGTATTATCAGCTATCAGTCTAGGGTAAATTAATTATTAATTTTATCTACTACAAAATATTATTAATAATCATGAATTAAAATAAATATAAAAAATATATCGGCTTTTTCGTTTTCACATTAAAAATTAATTCACCTTAAAAATTAAAGGATCTTCAACTGCAAATATTCAAGATGGATTTTTCTTTAAAAAGATTTTTATAATTTTATGATTTTAAACTATAAACATTCAAATTAAAACAAGTTGGCAAATCAAATATCTTTAAATGTTCAATTGTAAACTTGTTAAATTTTATTCTTCCCTAATAATTCCTGCTGAGATAAAATATTATATTTAAATAAAAGTTAGAGATGACTTCAAACCGATAAAAATTAGAGATGAAATTAAAAAAAATAAACAAAATTAAAAATTAAAAATAATATCATTATTATACCAAGTTCAATTATTGTGTGACAAAGAATGTCACATTTGTGTGCATAATAGAACTGACAAAAATTTAAGACTTATAAATGTAAAATTTTATTATTACATTTTCTATTAAAATAATTAATTTTCAACCAACAAAAAGGCAATTTTCAACAAAATAGTTAAATTTTCAACCAAACTGATGAATCTTCGATAAAAAAATTAATTATCAAAGAATAGTGTAATAGTTCATATTTCCACAAAAAAATGTTAATTTTCAATACAGAAACGGTCGAATTGAATTAAAAAATATGAATTTTCAACAAGAGTTAAATTTTCGTCGTTAAGACGAATTTTTGAAATAAAAATTAAATTTACCATCTAAAAATATGCATTTTTCACCAAAATTATTGCATTTTCGACTGAATAAGACAATTTTTTAACAAAATAAGTGAATTTTCAACTGAAAAAGATCATTTTTCTAGCAAAAATGAAATAGCTATATTTTTAGTAAAAAAAAATAATTTTTGATGAAATTTGTTAAGTTTTTAACCAAGGAATTGAACTTTTAACTAAAATGATGCATCTTCAATCAAAAAAATAAATTTTTAACGAAATAGTTTTATTTTTAACCCAGAAGATACATTTTCTACCAAGAAAGACAAATTTTGCACAAAATAGATGAATTTTCAACTAAAAAAGATAAATTTTCAACAAAAAATAGAATAGTTTAATTTTAAGTTACATGAATGAGTTTTTATCGGAATAAAATAAATTTTCAACAAAATAGTTAAATTTTCAACCAAAAAGATTAAATGTTTTAAAAAAATTTCGACGAAGAATAGAATATTTAAATTTTTAGTTAACAAAATTATTGTTCAATAGAAAAAACTAATTTTCAACAAAAGAAATTATTTTTCAACTAAAAAGATTAATTTTCTACCAAATAAGAATAATTTTTAACAAAATACAGGAATTTTCAACCGAATATTTTAGTTTTTAATGGAATTTTCAACCTAATAGTTAAATTTTTAACCAAAAGGGTTAATTTTCTACCAAAAAAAAACAAACATATTTTTAACAAAATAGATTAATTTTCGATTAAGAAAGATAAATTTTCAACAAAAAATAGAATAGTTCATTTTCAGTTAGAGAAATAAGTTTTTAACCAAATAAAATCAATTTTCACAAAATAGTTAAGTTTTCAACCAAAAAAATAAAATTTCCACCAAGAAGATTAATTTTCTATCAAAAAAGAAAGATCTTTATCAAAATACATGAATTTTAAACCAAATATGTTAATTTTTAATGAAATTTTCAAATTGTTGAATTTTCAACTAAAGAAGATTGATGTTCAACCAAACATAAAATAGTTAAAATTTCAGTTAAAAAAAATTATTTAAAAAATATTAAAAAAGTAGTGCATTTCTTAACAAAGCGTAGCGCGCACAATTGTCTAGTTATGTAGATTTAAATTTACAATTAATTATCTTCAGCCCAAGAAAGATGAATTTTCAATCCAACAAGACGAATTTTGATCAATACATTTGAATCCTTGACCAAAAAGATCAATTTTCAACCAAATACATTAATTTTCTACCAAATAGTTTAATTTTCGACTTTATAAAAAAAAATTTTCAAAAAAATTGAATTGTTCAATTTTCCGTTAAAAGAATTAATTTTTAACAAAAAAAAACGAATTTTCAAACAAATAGTCATTTTTTCAACCAAATAAGATTTTCTACAAAAATGGATAAATCTTCAACCCAAGAAAATTTGACGAGTTTTTCGAAATATTTTGTTTCAGAATTTTACAATCATGCTGCGACGTGGCTTTTCAGTACGCACATGAGCGAAAACAGTTTGGAAAACCAGTTGCTGAGTTTCAGCTAATACAGGTATTACACTAAAAACTCAAAACATAATTTCCCCCGGCTTTTATCGCAGTCGATAAAAAGTATAGTTGCCTTATCTGCTGCCAGTAAAAATATAAATATTTGGCCCGACTGTTGGTTAATCAAGTTCCTTCATTATGTAATAGTTTACGTTTTTTTTTTAATTTCAGCGTAAAATTGCATACATACACATGGCTTTGTGTAATAATTATTAATTAATATAAAATAATTATTAATTTATTATATTTATATTATATTTATTATATTAATTAATTATTAATAATAAATTATTAATAATTGTAATCGGTAATAAGTATAGTGACCTTACCTGCTGCCAGTGAAAATATTAATATTTGGCCCTTCTTTACCAACTGTTGGTAAATAAAGTTTGTTTTATTTACTGACTGTTGGTTAATCAAGTTCCTTCATTATGTAATAGTTTATGTTTTTTTTTTCAATTTTAGGTTAAAATTGCAGACATGCATATGTCTTTATGTATTAATTATTAATTAATAATAAATTATTATTAATTTATTATATCTATATTATATTTATTATATTAATTAATTATCAATAATAAATTAATCATAATTGTAATAATTTTTCCCGGCTTTTATTGCAGTCGGTAACACGTATAGTGACCTTACCTGCTGCCGGTAAAAATATGCATTTTACTATTAGATCAAATTAATATTTGGCCCTTCTTTACCAACTGTTGGTAAATAAAGGTTGTTTCATTTACCGACTGTTGGTTAATCAAGTTCCTTCATTATTTGAAAGTTAAAATTTTTGAAATTTCGGGGTTCAATATTGCATACACGCACATGGCTTTGTGTACTAATTATCAATTAATAATAAATTGTTATTAATTTATTATATTTATATTATATTAATCATATTAATTAATTATTAATAATAGTAATAATTTTTCCCGGCTTTCATGACAGTCAATAAAAAGTATAGTTGTCTTACCTGCTGCCGGTAAAAATATGCATTTCACTATTAGATCAAATCAATTTCTTCCTTTATGGACTGTTGGTAAATAAAGGGTTTTTATTTACCGACTGTTGGTCAATCATGTTCCTTCATTATTTAAAAATTTGAATTTTTAAATTTTCAGGGTAAAATTGCAGACATGCACATGGCTTTGAGTACTAGTAAAAGTTATATTTACACAATTGCTAGAGCATGTGATTCAGGATTTGTTAATCGGAAAGATTGTGCCGGGGTAATTACGTATGCGTCTGAAATGTCAACAAAGGCAGCTCTTGATGTGATACAAATACTTGGTAAATTTAGGATATAATTATTTAAAAAACAAGCATTTTTTTAAAACTGAATTTTTTTACTTTTTTTTATTGAAAAATGTATTTTTCGATTATGTTATAAAAAATGTAGGGAAACCTGCCTACAGTGGATAATGCAACCTACAGTGAATAATCATTAATTAAGAGCACAAATAAAAGACAAATAATTAATTTTTATTTTTATTAATGAACCTGCAGTTTTTTCACTATTAATTAAATTAAACTAATTATTTTGCATAGATTATTATTTTTAATTAATAATTATCCACTGCAGGTTGCATTATCCACTGTATGGAGGTTTCCCCTATTACTAAATGTTATCATAAAAATTTATTATGAAACTTTATTATTAAAAAATTATTTATTTTTAGGCGGCAATGGATACATTAATGATTATCCGGCAGGACGTTTACTGCGAGATGCAAAATTATTGGAAATTGGTGCTGGAACATCTGAAATTAGGAGGATGGTCATCAGTCGAGCAATCACTGAAGAATATTCATAATTATAATTAATTTATATTTTATATAAATATATGCAATTATAAATTTATAAATATGTATATAAACAATTATATAAAAAATTTAATATATGATTGAAGGATGGCAGTACAGAACTAGATTATTATAACAAATGATAAATTTTACCAATATTCGAATTAAAAAACAAAAATAAAACCTCCTTGAAGAATGGATTAACCTTAGATTTCTAAAATCATTTTTTATGAACAAAAAAAAAGTTACATTTTCAATAAAATGATTAAATTTTTAACAAAACAGTTGAATTTTAAACATACAAAGATGAATTTTCACCAACAATGTAATTTTTAATTAAGAGAGATGAATTTTCAACTAAAAAATATAAATTTTTAACCAAAAATGAAATGGTGACATTTTCAGTTTAAAAAATTTTATTTTGAAAAAAAAAAAAGAACGAATTTTCAACTGAAAAATACGAATTTTGAACAAAATTGTTGAATCCTCAACCAAAATCATGATTTTTCAAAAAAGAA
Organism: Andricus curvator; assembly: GCA_932195095.1. NCBI lineage: Eukaryota > Metazoa > Arthropoda > Insecta > Hymenoptera > Cynipidae > Andricus > Andricus curvator. Next base: position 27,035 of record CAKNYM010044724.1, on the reverse strand, counting down.
GATTCATTTTCTGCTCAAAAATACGATTTTTCAACAAAATACAAGAATTTTCCACAAAACAGGTGAACTTTTAAACCGATACTAGGAATTTTCAACGAGAAAGTTAATTTTCTACTAAGTGGTTATTTTTCAAACAAATAGTTTAATTTTTAACCAAATAGTTTAATTTTCAACCGAATGGTTAAATTAAAAAAAATTTAACAAAAATAAAATAATTACATTGTCAGTTGAAAAAATTAATTTTGTTGAAAAACGAGATTAATTTGCTAACCAAAAAGACGAATTTTCAACAAAAGAGATTAATTTTCCACGAAATAAAAACTTATTTTTCAATGAAAAAAAAATGTTGCCAGTCAAATTGAACAAAAAAAGACGAATTTTTAACAAAATAGTTGATTTCATAGCCAATAAGATGAATTTTCAAAAAAAGAATTACTTTCTACCAAAAAATAAGAATTATCAGCAAAATACATGAATTTTACACAAAAAAGTTAAAATTTTCGCTCGACACTACGGATTTTAAAGAAAAGACAATTTTCTATCCAGTAGTTAATTTTTAACAAAATAGTTAATTTTTCACCAAATTAGTTGAATTTTTGAACCAAAAAATTATCATACAAAAATGGAAGTTACATTTTCAGTTTGAAAACTTGATTGAAAAAAATGTTGCGATTTAAATTGAACAAAAAAAGACGAATTTTTATCAGAGTAGTTGAATACACATCCAAAAAGATAAATTTTCTAAACAGAAGATTAATTTTCTACCCAAAAAGACGAATTTTCAACAAAATAGATTAATTTTCCACAAAACAGTTGAATTTTCAATTAAAAAAGATCAATTATCGAGAAAACAGTTATTTTCAACCGAATAGATGAATTTTCAACTAAAATTATGAATCTTCAATTTATTTTTACCAAAAAAAAAAGGAATTTTCGCTCAAAGAGATGAATTTTCAAACAAGGATATGAATTTTCAGTCAAAATGATGAATATTCAACAAAAAATTATTTTTTAACAAAGTGGTTCAATCTTCAACCAAGCAGATCATTTTTTAACCAAATATTAGAATTTTCTACCAAAATAGTTGAATTTTCAATCAAATAATTAAAATTTCAAAGATAAGAAGTTTTTAACCATAAATGGAAGTTACATTTTCGGTTGAAAAAAAATCTTCAACAAAAAAAAAATGTCTACCACTTGAATTGAATTAAAAAAGACGAATTTTTAACTGAATTGTTGAATACACATCAAAAAAGATAAATTTTCTAAAAAGAAGATTAAGTTTCTACCCAAGAAGACGAATTTTTAACCAAATAAATGAGTTTTCAGAATCTTTAATTGGAATAATTATCTATTAAATTATCTATTAAAAATTTATTTTTCTACCAAAAAATAAGAATTTTCAACAAAATACATGAATTTTACACAAAAAAGTTAAAATTTCCGCCCGACAATATGGATTTTCAAAAAAAGTTAATTTTCTACCAAGTAGTTAATTTTTCAAATAATTTAATTTTTAACCAAATAGTTCAATTATCAACAAAACAGTTCAATTAAAAAAAAGTTTGCAACAAAAAATAAAATAAATGAATTTTCCACAAAACATTTGAGTTTTCCACCCTAAACTATGAATTTTCAACAAAAAGAGTTAATTTTCTACTGAGTAGTTACTTTTTTACACAAATTAGTTTAATCAATTATTTTTAAATAGTTTAATTTTTAACAAAATAGTTAAATTTTCAACGAAATACTTGAATTTTCAAAAAAAAAGTTTTGAACAAAAGTGGAGAAATTACATTTTTAGTTAAAAAAATTCATTAAAAAAAAAAAGAATTTCGAACAGTTGAACCAAAAAGACGAGTTTTTAACAGGATAGTTGAATCTACATCCAAAAGTTGAATTTTCTAAAAAGAAGATTAATTTTCTACACAAAAAGACGAACTTTCAACAAAATAAATGTACTTTCCACAAAACAGTTTGATTTTTTATTGCAAAAGATCAATTTTCAACTAAATAGTTAAACTTTTAATCAA